>OX439130.1:49080884-49136003 GCA_949318235.1 Ecdyonurus torrentis
ATTTATTTTACATTTGATACTAAAAAAATACAATGGATATAAATGTACTATATATATATATATATATATATATATATATATATATATATATATATATATATATATATATATATATATATATATATATATATATATATATATATATATATATATATATATATATATATATATATATATATATATATATTAATTGTTTTAATTTTAAAATCATCTCATCACAATGATTCTATTGAACTGGTTTTGTTAAAATTATCTATCTTAAGTATAGCATAATACACCATTTATATAAAAACAAAAACATAGCCTTTAACCATTCCTATACCACACTCAGTCTATCCTATACCATACTTCTATATAATATAACACCCAGCCTCGATGTATAGTTTTTTATTGTGAAAACACGCACACACGTCGAGAGATCACTTGAAAAATGTTTTCTGACGTGAGTGATTGTTGAGAATACGAAGCTTCCAACTCGTAATTTGATCTCATACGATAAAAAAATACATACATGCTCATTTTTTACTTTCTTTTATTCGTCACGGAAAATAAAATTAATGTCTTACTCTATAAATATGATACATGTGTAGTTTTCATACTCTTTTTTTTTATTTTTTGAAGTGTGGTTAAGTATAGATTACAAACTGCTTTTATATAATATATATATATATATATATAATATTATACACACACACACATATATAACACATAATATGAAAGTTTAAAGAAATATTATTTTATTTTTTATATTTAAATTTGTTTACTTTTAAAAAAACATTTAATGTAAATTTTATTTCGTGTTTACATTTTTTTCATATGTATGTAAATTTTTATATATTTGTTTTAGATTTTTAAATTTTAAAAATAAAAGAGTCCTTTTGTAGTAAAAAAGCAACAAAAATGAAAAAAAAAAAAAAAAATAATAATAAGAAGCTGAAAAAAAATTCCTGGATGAAAAATTAATTTTAAGTCAAATATTTTACCTATGAATAATTAAATTATTTATCAGAAACTGATACTTATTTAGATCAATAAGTTTTTCGGTAGCAAAAAAATAAACTGCTATAGCAAATACTTCATACTTTTATGTTATTACATGGTTTTTAAAAATTATTAAAATTTTCTTTAAAAAATGTATATTCCATAGTTTTTACTATTCTCTAGTTCTTTCTATATAAAAATACATTTTCATGGGTTATTTATGGTAATATTAATAGCCTAATTTATTTTTAACAAACGGTGAAAAAGTAGAGTAAGTAAATACTAGCATAGAACAAAATGTGGAGCTAATAAAATTGTGCAATGGTTAAAACTGCCTGCTATATAATAATTTATATGTCAAAGCAACGCGAGTCAGTATCCTGCGAGTTATGCAACTGTTTGGACACACTCAACTCACAATTACATTTCGATAACCATTAAACTAACAAACAAGCATGCTTTTCAATGCAGAACAAAGGCACAATACATAAATACACTTCCATATTATTTTATGTACACAATATTTCACTGGTTAGCAATGTGTTGTCAATATATGTTTAATTTAAAGCATTTTATGATAAAAAAATGTTTTTCAGTTTATTTTTGTTGAAAGTAATTATGCAAATGAATTTCTGTATTAGGAAAAGATTGAATTTTCAAATAAATTTATAAGTAAGTGGAAAAGTAAGTAGTCATCTTAAAAAAAAAATGAAGTTTTTATCTTGTTTTGTATAACTTTGTAAAACTTTTTTTTTTTTTTTTTTTTAAGTTTCTTTAAGCTTCATATTTTATTTTTTAATAAAAAGGTAAAAGAAGTTTCTTCTTTTTTTTTTCTGGTTTACCAAGGTATTGATTTTAGCAAGAAAAGAATGATGAAAATTTAAATATTTAATATTACTTAATATTCAAAATGAAAAAAAAAAAAAAAAAAAAAAAAAATGAAGTTCAATATTGTGGTATAAAGAATCAAAAGGAAATCGTTAAATATTTAGTCAGAAAAGAAAAATTCTTGAGATATTCTTATTCGTTGTATAACTAGGTATTATATATTTCCTTGTGCTAGAATATCTCAATGCAAATTTTATGTTAAAAGAAGAATATGGGGAGACTCTCTTGAACTTTTATGTAAGATAAATGGATCATTTCCGGGTTTCTTAAAGGGGATAAGGAACCAAAAATTATGTAACAGATAACATATATTTAACAAAAAATGGTTAATGTTAGAACATTATTTGATAAGCGAAGTTCAATAATTATATTAATAACTAATGACCTGAAAGTTAACTTTAAGGGTCAAAATACGTACATAATTCTTTATTGAGTAATAGCAGAATATAAATAACATGCATACAGCTATAGTTAGAGTTAGGGTTGTAGTTAGAACGTTTGTATCTTTGAAATTAAAAATCTGATCTGCTACTTAAAGGCATAGAAAACTTGAAACAACAAATTCTTTTTAATCATTAAACACAAAATTGGATTTACAGAACTGATGGTAATTTTTACCAGAATGTAAATGTGGTCCCGCAAGAGAGCGTGAAAAAACTGTAAAGTATACAATTTTGCGTGAATATTTCTGTTTATGACGTCAGAAACAGGCAAAAACTAGCATGAAACTGTTGTGCGCGTTGCAAAAATTGAAAATTTCTGATCACTGCTACGGCGCTACAGTTGAGTTTTGAGACCAATTAACGTTATTTATGTAAGTCCCATCAAGTGTTTTGTGATGTAAATGCTTATGTTTTCATGCTGTCTATGCGTTTAAAAAAACTGTATTAACATATTTCAAAATCACTTAAAATTCAATGATAGGAACTAACTATCATAAAGATTTCAAACCTGTAACTTTAAAAGTAATAATATTGAAATTAAAATTAAACCTTTTAAAAGTAAAAATTCAAAAAGTTGTAGTGCAAAATTTTGCATGCTGACTGCTGCATATTTGGAGTTGTCTTATCGTTCAAAATTAATGCAAAAAATCATAATTTTACAATTTGACAACTTTTAGTAAAATGCCAACAGTATCTAATTTTCAACCTCAATTACCGCAGTATATTACGTATATCATATACTTTTTACCTTTCTTCAATAAATTATAGTAATATATTTTATTTGTAATGAATAATAATAATAATAATAACAATTTACAATTTTAAGTGTATATATATTCTCAACTATATAAATTTAAGTGAAAGTAAACTTAACTTAAATTTTAAAATTCTAGTTATTAAATTAACAACTTTAATTAAAATTTATTAAATAAATTATTAATTTAATTTTCATGCTATATGTTGATGTTATACTAACAAAAAATGTAACTGACTGTACTGTTAAACAGTTGGGTTAAATTGAGAGGTTGTACGCCTGATTTCGCCCAAATAAAAAAGCCGTTAATTATTATTATTATTAATTTAAATAAATAATTTGACTAATTATTCCATAAATTAATACTTTAAAAAAACATTTGTTTTAATAATTAACAAATTACCATTAAAATTTATAAAATAAATATAACAGATACTTATGATCAATTTTGTATGACATTGTCAAATCAACTCAGGAAAAAAAAAGTTCAACTAAATAATAAAAAATCATAAACATTAAGAAAAGAAGAAAATATAAATTATTTATCAGAATCGTAATAATATGTAGAGATTTGCTAAAAATAAAGTATAAACGTATTTAATCGCAGAAGTCAAGTTATGAGATTCAGAAACAAAAGATGAGTTGAGAAATGTCTTTGCTAAAATTGTTAAGGAAAACATATTATTGTTGCAAATTATTTGCAGACTGATTTGTTTATAGAGGCAAGATAGCGTGGAAAGATTGAAATATACATAAAAATACTTGTCGTCGTACATTTATTATGACATGGTGTTGCAGTAAATGAAAAAAAAATCATAATATTTTCTACTTATATGTACGTCAGAAAATAATGATAATGTTCTACTTTTATGACGCCAAAAATAGCAAAGAAAATAATGTCATCAAAACAAGGTTAAAAAAATTTTTTTTTTTTCTTCTTCTTCTTCCTTTCTTTTGTTTACTTTCAAAATTTACGTAAGCGTTAAAAAGTTTACAAAAATGATAAAGATATGAAGAGACAAAATAATCTTTGTATAACAAAAACTTTGAGGACTTTACTCACCTTAACTTTTTGAATGAATTTCAAGTATGTATTCTCTCTTTTTTTATAAAATATTGTAATCAAAATATAAAAGAAAAATATATATGAAAACAAACAAAAACTTTTAAAGTAAAGAAACATATTAAAGTCAAAAAAAGAAAACAAAGATGAAATGAAATATTATATAAAGTGTCATATCATATATAAATACAAGGTAATTTCTTCTTTCCTTTTGTGTAAATATAAAGAAAGTTGTGTGGGTTTAAACATCAAATATAATTAAACATTCAAAAGCTTCTTTTTTTACAGCCTAAAATAAGAGATGAAACTTTGTTTGTTTTGTATTATTGTAAGATACGGTAGCATACAAGGTATAATTTAAGAAGATAATTTTATTATATCAAATTTAACAAGATTTTTTTTACTTTTAAATGAAATTTGAATAATCTTGTTTGCACATTTTAATGTGATACTTTTAAATCATATACAGGTGATAAATATTTGAGCAGTTACCTAAAATAATAATAGTAAATAAATGACAAATGAAAAACGCACTTCGTAAACAGAAATAAATAAAATAAAAACATACCATGATATTTTGAATTTTTAAATTAACATTAACATCTCACTAAATTCATAAAAACAACAATTAAATACGCTCGACTTTTTTTTTTTTTTTTTTTTTTTTTTTTTTTTTTTTAGAGTTTACACAATAAACAACTTATTCACGACTTGCATGGGAATTTTTACCATTCTTGTAACTTACTGATCAAAGAAAAAAAATCTCAATAAAAAAAGCATTCAGTAAAGAAATTTGATCACTAAATTTTCAACAACGGAATTTTTTTTAACCCATTGTGGACGCGTGGTACAGAAATGTACCAGGGCAAAAAATTAATTCAATACAATTCTGCAATTCATTAAATAGAGTTAAAAATAGCTTATTATCTACATAACAAGACTAATAAAAAAAAGGGGGGGAGGTAATTTCATTTTATCTTTTACAAGAATAATTTGAATTGATTGATATACGAGTTTATAATTCTTGAGTATTTTAATTATTTTTGAAAATCAAAAAACGACGTCACGGGCAGCAACTAATGCATGTGAACATAGGAAAAAGTTGCCAACCATGACGTCATTTCTCGACATTCTAAAATTAATTTAAAATACTTAATTAACTTAAAAATTAGAAATGCGCATATCTATCGATTCAAGACAATGTCCTCTTTTAGAATATACAATAACATTGCCCCCTACTTTCTTCAGTCTCCTTCATACTTATATAATCTTCATTAAAAATGTCTAGCTAAAATGTAATTAGTTAAAAAACAACTATGATTAATTAAAATAGCATCAAAAGCTAATAACTAACTCTACGTAATACAAAGTATATAGCTAATTTATTTTCATTTCTCGTAGGTTGAAACATAAAATATTCTTTCACAACCACACAGTGTTAATTCTATTCACGATTGTGCTCTCTCTCTCTCTCTCTCTATATATATATATATATATATATATATATATATATATATATATATATATATATATATATATATATTATATATATATATATATATATATATACGCAGTTAAAATTAAATAATATTTACACTTTTATAATTACGAAAGTATAAAATTTAATTATAATTTCTTCTAAAGCAGCTACTTCTACGTAATTGTTAAATATACATTTTCATTATTTTTTTTTCTAGAAAGTTGGAGCAGAAAATTAAAAGTTTAGATTCACGTGTTGATATATATATATAATAAAAAAAAACTAGCAAAGTTCAACGGTCTTGTGTATAGCATCCAATATCAAATGTAAAGAAAAAGTTAGGTTGAACACATATTGAGGTTCTTTTCGTATTTCCTGGGTTCAAGTGTGATTGACAACCGGAAGTTTAGTGTGGACATACAGACTGGTTGTGTGACGTGTTGAAAATAAGAGCAGGAGAGAGAGAGAGAGAGAGAGAGAGAGAGAGAGAGAGAGAGAGAGAGAGAGAGAGAGAGAGAGAGAGAGAGAGAGAGAGAGAGAAAATAAATTATAAGAGAAGAGTCGTGTTTGGAAATGAAAAAGGCAAAATAGAAATAATATCGTACACTGACAAAATTAATACGCAGTAATTATGCTAGCCAATATGCAACATTATTTGTTCATTACAACATTAATGTACGTATAAAAAGTATTTTACATGCCATAAATATTATGATATTTATAAAAAAATATATATTAAAGTTACCGTCCAGGCCTAACAACATGCCCTTTTAAGTCATTAAACACAAAATGGGACATCCAAAAGCATATTCAATTTTTACCATTACTCAAATGTAACTCCGCAAGAGAGCGTGAAAAAGTTGTAAAGTAGGCAAAATGCACAATTTTTTTTTAACATTTCTGACGTCAGGATTGTTCACATTCAATAGAAAAAGTTGTGCGGGTTGCATAAGCTGAAAATTTGATTATACGTTTAGGGCATCAAAATTAGGGTTTCGAACAAAATAATTGTATTTTTGAAAATCTATTTTTGTATCTAATACATTAAAAAGGCTTGTTGTATGGTCTGGAAGGTTCCTTCAATCTTGTTCCAATTTAGCAACAATTATGCTCTATGGTGATCTAGCTTAATTTATGTATCTTTTTCTTTCCATATCATCAATTTAGCAGTGCTAAATTACCATCCCAAATTACGTATAAATTAATCATCCTAAATCAAGTAAGTTATGTAATAATATGCTGCTTAAACATTAATTGGTGGTTTAGAATTATCTCAATTCTTATGATGTACAATAAAATCATAATACTATGGCACATAATTGTAATGTAATATGTAGCATAATTTAAAGGCGTAGAACACTTTGAACAAAAATGTTGTGTAATATCCTAACAAACCTGAAAATCAACGTTGATTTTCAGGTTTGTTAGGATATAACACAACTTTTTTGTTCAAGGTGTTCTACGCCTTTAAGCATAAAAACATTGTGATGTGATATAGCAAAACTATTTTGTATTTATTTGAGTAATGCCAATAATTTTATTCTCTCACTTAAAATAAAATAAATACTATAGATTTGTTAGTAATATAATTAATACTCTAAAAATACCAATATTGAAATAACTTTATAAAGTTTTACAAGTTATGCACAGAAATAAAAATGAATGGAAGTATACATATTTGAATATTAATTTTTCTGTTTCTTCTCTATATACATAAATTATAGGTTAAGGTTTTAGGATAAAAAGTTGCGGTAAACCATCTAGAAAAATGTTAAGTTTGAAATTGTAAACAACTCCGTGTTACTTCACGTGCTTATTAACTAGCATACGAGAATCTCTTACTTTTACGTTAGATAATATTCTAGGATTGCTTAAGGCATAGAAGTATAAGATAAGGATTTTAGGGGAAGTGTTATCTTTATCATATTCACGCTTCTTTGACTTATTAAATCTTTCGTACAAGCAAATCTGCATAAAATTGGCTTTAGGTTATTAAAATGCATCCCTGCATTTCCATTTAATTCTGTAAAAACTCTTACCTTGGTGTAGTATATTATGTTTTCTTTAATTACAATCTCTCTTATCGTATATAAACTTAAAGTTATTGTAGAATAGACGCAGGCATGAGTGTCAAGGATTTGAATTTACCTTTTTATATTATTATAATGTTAAAATTTATATGATTTGGGCTTGCAGTACATTTGAAATAATATTAGTCGTTAAAATATAATTTTTTTTTTACTTCTACTCACATACTCAAGCTTGTTCTGTAAAGTATATAAAGTGAATCTCATCAACAATGATTGGCTGACCAACAAAATAAGACACATTCATTGGTTGATCTAGTTTTTTGAGCCGATAAAAGTGAGTCGCATGTTGAATATGGACCTTTTTTTTTTTTTTTTGTGAGTTTCTTTCATTTTTATCAGTTCCCAAGTTCTAAACGAAGAAATAACATGATCAACCATACATAAAACGTAGTAAACAGGTAACGACGTCATGATCAGATGTTTTTAACAAGGGAAATTTTTTGAAGCTGGCTCAAGAGTTGTGTGTAGTTTATAGAACGAAATCTGTGTATGGGTGTCTCTCTCCCTCTCTCTTCAAACACATAACATTTTTAGTTTGAAATAAAGTGACACGTGTACTTGTTGACACCTATGTTACACGTATTATATCTATATCATTTCACATAAAGTTAAATTCACAAAGAGCATAGTTGAGAGAGAGAAAGAAAGAGAGAGAGAGAGAGAGAGAGAGAGAGAGAGAGAGAGAGAGAGAGAGAGAGAGAGAGAGAGAGAGAGAGAGAGAGAGAGAGATAGAGAGAGAGAGAGAGAGAGAGAGAGAGAGAGAGAGAGAGAGAAGTGATGGACTTCAAGCCAGATTTTCAATAAACAAGTTGTATACAGGCAGAAAAACACGCCTACTCAACTGTAAGAAAAGCCATCGTCTTCTTGTGAACTCTTATTTTATGTAAATTCTATAAACATCACGTCAAAGTTCATAATGCTCTCGCAAATCATGCGGAAATTTGACTATACATAAAAGGAAATTGATAAGTAAATTTGAGTGGAGTTTTTATATAACAATTTTGTCTAAGAGTTATTTTTTTTTCTTTTTTTTTTTTTTCAATTCAATTCAATAGTAAAACAGAGCGAGAGAGAAAACAACAGCATACATCGGTAGTCGGTGCATGGTTGTTTCAAAGCTATTCATTGCCCACAATTGAGAATTAACTCTAAATTAAAATAAGGACAAGCTTCTTCTTCTTCTTCTACTTATACTTTTTTTAAAATTAGATAAATATTTAAAAATTTCTACTAGCAAGATACGAAATATACATTTAAGTATAATACATGATGTTTTATTCTGTACGACTAATTCCTTTCATTAGGATACTGCTTAACAACCACCGTTACTTTCCCTGTCAAAAATTTGTGTAGAGTGAAATTCATTCTAGAATCAATTGTTTTTAAAACAAGTTGTTTTTGCTACTGAAACATACACTCAAATAATCGATCAGATATTTGGATAGGGTTTCAGATGAGTAATAAAGATTACAATTTTTTAAGTAATAAAAATGTGATATTATAATTAAAATTAAATGTAAATCTTACAAAAAGTATGATCACATTTTCTAATGCCACAAAATCGTTTATTATTGTTACATGTTTTTACGTTGCTTATTTTCCAATAATAATTTACTTCTTACGTCATAGAAATTCAGAATTTAATTACATCATAAATATTCTAATTAAATTAGAATAATGAAACATTCGCCATAAAAACATGTTTAATTTAATTTATCATAACTAAAATAAATACAACATTAAAACTAAGAGAGTGAGAAAAAAAACTAATAAAAGTCTCTCTTTATAAAAAAAAATAAAAAAAATTCTTTTCCATTTCTTTACATAAAATTTTTTAAATTAAAGTATTTTACATCTTTTTTTTTTGTATGTGCTAAATGTAAATGATATCAAGAAAATGTGATATATACACTTTATTATGAGACTATAAAGCAGTCATTTCCTTTAGTTTTGAGAATGTCATTAAGACACGAGACTTCGTCATGCAGATGTAATAAAATGTTTATGTTCATCAGTAAAAGATAACCTACGTATATACGTACAGTTGATAATATACTTTACTTGTGTATATTGATCTGTATTATGGACCACTTTTATCTCACACTTCAAACGTTATTATTTCAATTTTACCACAAAGTGATGAAAGATTTAATCATTTGTATGCTATATAAAAAACAAAACATGATTAAAGTTTCTGTGCATTACAGAAAAAAAAACATTTTTTTATTCAAGCTTCTCTCTCTCTCTCTCTCTCTCTCTCTCTCTCTCTCTCTCTCTCTCTCTTGTATTTCATGTTACATTTATTAGCTTTTTAGTACAAAACAAAAGTAAAATATCACAAAGAGTTTTTTTTTTATTATTTCCTTTTGCTTGTTGATTGTAAAAATATTATTGAATTTATATTATTTATTTTTGTATCAGGATATTCTTAATAAAATTGAAAAATAAAAATAGAATGTATGCCAATAGGCAATTTGCCGATTCTATTGTTAGAAACAAACAAAATCTCCCCTACAGCTACAAAATAAGGGAGAGAATCAAATACTATATTAATAACCTTATTCTCAGAAAAATTCGTTTGTCGATTTAACGTTTCCTCAACTTAATTTTAAACGGTTACATTTCATATCAAAATAATATTGTATATTTGTTGTCAGATATTTTTGCACAACAAATCACATTTTTATAACAGACACTTAAAGTAGGGTATTGGAAAGAAAAAAAACAAAAAAAACAAAAAAAACAAAAAAAAAAAGGAAGAAGGAAGAAGGAAAAAAGAAGGAAACGATATAGTAATATAATAATATCTGTTAAAATTTGTTTTCCTTTAGGCATATCAGTATTATTTTTTTTTTAAGATATTTAATTTTTAAATTGTATAAATTAAAAAAATATTAACTAGTACTTTTTTTTACTAGTGTACTATGTGTAATATTTTCGCAGTACTTCTTTAACGAGCAATAAGTTCAGTGGCATGCAATCTTCTTTAAATAGCAGTAAATTTTCATGCAATCAAATTTGTTGCACAATTTAAATATTGTTCCGTGTGTACAGGTCATTTAAATATTTTGAGCAGAATAAAATAATAATAATAAGGAAAAACAAGTGTAGCGTATAATGATTATTGAGCATATAAATTGCCACTTGATATAAAAACAAACAATATCAATAGCATTATATAAATTTATAAGGTCTAATACACAAGTGATGAAATTAATAAAGTTGAAAGTTTACAGTTAGTAGTCACGTATTCACCTAGTTTTGTGCTCTGCATTTTCATTCAACAAACTAATAACAATCTCTCTCTCTCTCTCTCTCTCTCTCTCTCTCTCATATTATATATATACATCATTCAACCACTTTGCAAAAGTAAATTAAATTTCATAAGTGCAAGAAGTCAAATGTAATTATTTCAACTAAACTTTAAAGAAATTGTTTGTTTGTTTATTTCTGATATATAACTGTAGATTATTACTATTACTGTAAGTAGAATACTAAACGTGATATCTTGAAATAACGTTCAAAGTTAAAAAAAAATGCATTTTTTTTTATATTTATGAGTTTCGCATTATTACTGCACCCTTTTCGGACGTATAGGTTTCCGCATCGTTACGCATATGGGTTAAATTTCTTAACTATAAGAAAATAAAGTTTTACCAATACTTTTTTTTAAGCCAGTTTCTGTGTGTTTTCACGTGTGTGAAAGGACTCTTTGGCAGTGTCAGAGATCACCATAGCTCATTTGAAACTACGCTAAGGGTTGATAGAAAGTTAAGGAAAATTGGGGGAAGATAGTATTGCAAAGTTAGTCTTATTTTATACCGTGTGCGTTTCTTAATTTATCCTCTTTTTTTTTCAGTTTACGATAATCATTGCTTTGTTTTCAATATTAATATGAAAAGAATCGAAATAAAGTTGAAAGTAAAATAGATAGAAACATTAAACAAAGTAAACATATCAATATAATATGTGATTTATAGTCATTTATACCTAAAGAAACAAACAGAAACCTACTCTCGTACTGTGCTCTGGTATAGTTTAGCTGAATGTATTTTAAATTACGATTTTTGTCAGAAAGTTTAATCAGCGATTAATATTTGATTGAGGCCTATTACAATAAGTTTGAATCAACTATAAATTGTCAATTTATTATGTGTTACTTTGATTATTCAATAAATCTTTGCTATAACATAGCCATTTAAATATGATTTTATGTAAGTACTTATACAAATTGTACTGTATTTCTTTAAAAAATGTAATTTTTTCTAACTTATATATCTTATATCATTTCTAACTTAAATTTAGCTTTATATGCCTCTAAAACCAAAATATTAGACATAATATCAATAGATCATAATATATTATCCAAACCTCTCGAAAAAAAAAAAAAAAAAAAAAAAAAAGGACGCTTTTTCTTATCATATTTTTTTTTGTTCTCTCTTGAACTTTTTTCTCTTGTCAATAGTAACAAATATATCTCACTTGAAAATGTTACAAAGAAAATATAGTGTACATAGACACGTACCCTGTTCTCTCAATAGTATTGACAAGTGAATGTATATTGTACATACTTCAAGATAGTAAAATATAACTCCATATTTTACAATACTATATTGTAAAACAAACAATAATAGGGTAAAAAATATATATCGTATTTTTCAAATAAAAATTATGTTCATTATTATTTTACAGATTAAAAAAAAAAAAAAAAAAAAAAAAAAAATGCGGATGTTTTTACACCACGTTATTATTTTATAGACTTGTATATATGTATTATTAATGTATTTTTATTAATGATAAATTGTTAATATTTTATATAATAAAAATTGCCTCAAGCAGAAAAAATTAAATTGTTATTATAAAAAAGTTAAAAAAAAATGAATAGATAATCGCAAAATTTATTCATTATAATTACTATATTATGCTACGCGTATGATATATAAAAAAATATATATCATTAA
The DNA here is from genome assembly GCA_949318235.1 of Ecdyonurus torrentis. Classification (NCBI taxonomy): domain Eukaryota; kingdom Metazoa; phylum Arthropoda; class Insecta; order Ephemeroptera; family Heptageniidae; genus Ecdyonurus; species Ecdyonurus torrentis. Next base: position 49,093,545 of record OX439130.1, read on the forward strand.
ATTTTACCTTAATTTACTTTAATTATTCTACTTAAGAATAAATTTTTAATTTTTTTTTTTATATATAATTCTGAATTTAATCTTAATGATCTCAATTTTATTCGTATATTTGGTATTTTAATATTTGTAAATAATAAAAATATTACTACGCAAAGCATCTAGTTTTAAATAGTAAAAATAATAACAAAAAAAAGTTTGAGCCTTTGCAGCAAATTTGTTTAATATTTTCTGACTAATTAAAGTATTTGTATTCATAAAATTTTGACAAACTACAAAACGCTACCAGTTAATGTAGCTAAAAACTCGTTGTTGTGTCCATGCTCACGTCCGTTGTTCAATTGTTGTGCCAGTTGTTATGCAAACAAAAGACAGAAAAACAACGAACAAAACATTTGCTAGTGATCTTAAATGTCGCAGTGTTTTTTTTTACCTGTTTCAAGAAGTTAATTTATAATACTTACTTACCGTGGTCTAAAATTTCTAATTGCTGCTAAAACAATCATTGTAGTAATTTTTTATTCTCTCTCTCTCTCTCTCTCTCTCACACACACACACACACACACACACACACACACACACACACACACACACACACACACACACACACACACACACACACACACACACACACACACACACACACACACACACACACACACACACACACACACACACACACACACACACACACACACACACACACACACACACACACACACACACACACACACACACTTTCTCTATATCTAAAACAAGCTGTTTTTATATAGATAAAATATTACCCAGTATCATTACTATTTTATATTTAAGTGTTTCAAAATTTTTATCATGATACTTAAAGAAATTTCTTTAATTAATAGAAAATGTTAATGCGAGGAATTAGTAAGAGCAATCAGAAGATCAAATAAGTATCTCGACTGAAGTTTTTACAAAAGGTTACTTTGGATTTAGAGCTCTAATATGTAAAACACCATGGATTTTTTTTTTTTTTTTTTTGAATGATTGGAGATTGACATTTTAGATTGAAAAGACCCAATTTCAACAATGTTTATAATTCCTATCTCAATAGTGGAAATGTTTCAGTCCTTTAAAATGTATATTATGGGTAGTTGCTACAATAAACTTTAAAAAAAAGACAGTTACAACTTGTTATTAGGACCTCTTATTATGACTATGACCACTTCCCGTAAATAATATTAAGAACTAATAAAAATAATTTACTCAATAATTATATATTTTTTATGTATACCTAGATATAAATAACTCAATTTTAGAAAGTATAAAAATCATAGTATAATATTAATTTTATAATGCTCTTTCTTATATTTCTTTTAAACAAGATAAGTGATTCAACCAAAACCATTGTTCTATCTCACTTTATATAATTAATTATAAATTCAAATGCTGCGGTGGAAGTTTAAAACATATATAGGGGTTAAACTGCATGTTTAAAACTGCATGATTTATTGACGAGATTGCAGTAAAATAATTATAAATAATTGCGCAGTGTTGTATGTGTACTTTCCAAAAATCACATGTTTAGTTTTAAAAATACTTAGGTTAATATGATTGTATTATTGTTGTTAATACAATATAATTCCCACAGTTGTAAAATGTTTATTCGACAAACGAAGCAAAAATAATCATTATTGTCGTTTTAGTACAACAAGCAAAAAAATATATTATCATTGTTATCCCTAGGGCCCCGCTAGGGCTAGGTCTATTACTGCATACGTTTACTCTATTACAATAACTTTTATTATAAGCAGTAAAGTTTACAAATAAAGAGTATTACAACAAATATCATCTCTTTACTGTAACAATGCACTTTTGTTGGCGCCTTGGTGCTTATGTTATTGTTTCAACGTACTTGTATTGCTGAGTAGTATAAAATTAAGGGGATATTATGATGAAATTATGATAGTTCTAGTGATTGTAGATAATAGGTAAAAATGGCACTTAATACCTTAAACATTATAAATTATTTACATGCATCACAACGTACATGCCTATTATCCTAGCATACCTTGAAATATCAATGTTAATTTGGCCGGAGTCATTGATTTCTAATTTATTTTCAATTCTCAAAAAAAAAATGTCAGCTACGGGTTTGTGACGTCACAGCTCGCCTGGTCCACACGCGCAGCAACAAGTAAACAGTGACGTCATAAACCCGCAGCTGACATTTGTGAATGGAAAATAAATTAGAAATCAATGACTCCGGCCAAATTAACGACTAAGCCCAATTTCTACTGCATTATAAACGCAATTGTTGTTCTTATAGAATTGCAAAAATAAATATGCTGTGTTATCATAATTATTACGCTATACGTATGTAGTCCCTTTACTTTATAACATTAAATAGTTATCTTTTTATGAATAAATGTTGCTGATTTGAGCTTAAGTTAACTTATTGCCTAGTTATTTTTGTTCTTGTACTGTGATGCTATTTTTAGTAACAGACAAAACATAGCAGATATTTTAATAATATATTTATCACACGGTATATTGTAGAAAGGGAAAAACACTAAATATGAAGTTTGCAGGTTTGCTGTCAAATTTGGTCTCTAATGGTAATTTTATCAAAGTAAAAAGAAAATCTAAGTTATCTCAAGTTATGTCAATATTTCAATTTTTATAAAACGTCAAGCCAAAGTTTCATTGAAAGTTAGTCGAATATGAAGCTGAACCACAGATTGCCTTTATTGTATCATGGCCTTTGGGAGTAAAATGTCGAATCTTTGAAAACCTTGTTTGTTTGTTTTTAAATACCATATAAACAGACCTATAAAATATAATAATCTATATGTGTTATACAATAAAAAGTTCGCAGTCGGTAGGATTCGAACCTACGCTCCCAGAGGGAATCTGATTTCTAGTCAGACGCCTTAACCACTCGGCCACGACTGCCGCTTGATGGTTATTTATACTTATATTACTCTTAGCCATTTGTTATATAAATAAAACGAGCTAAGCTACGAAAAAGAAAGTTATATTTATAAATATTTGAATCGTATATGTTTTTTTTTTTTTTTTTTTTTTTAATTTTTTTTAAAAGCAAAAAAATGGATAAACGAACTTAATATATATTGTAACATTTTCATGTAACTGTATACCAAAACAAAATATCCAAATTTATATTTAATAAAATTGTGTATATTTTTAATAATATTTTCTTCTCGTCTAAAATATTTTATATCTATATAAAAGTTTTTAATAATTCAAAACGGATACTATAATAAATCTTGTTATATCGTTCTTATGTGAGGCATATGGATATCAAGATTCTATTTTGTAATTTATTGTGCCGATACAATCACATGGATCATCGATTGTTTATATTTTTTGTCTTGTTTTTCTTTACTGTTTTTGCTATAGTGATGTTAGAACAAAAAACTATGCCACACTGATAGAGGGGATCTAACAACACAGTAAATGATTGGCCATAAAATTGAGCCATTTAACTGATAAAAATGCAGTTAACAGTCTTTCCTATGAAACAGACATAATAAAAAAGCCTGGTGTTTACTATAAAGTTGCATATTACAAGGGGACAAAAAGCTTTATTGTTTTTATTTATCGTATATTTGCAATGTCTTATCAAGAAAGTTGAAAATTAAATAGCAATCTTTTTTTTAGACCTTTAAAAACCCAAACTTTAACTATATTATAAAAAAGATTATTTTACATATAAAATAATTTAGAAGCACGTTTGAGCTTAACAGCACTGCCACTGTATTACATAATTATATACTATATATATATATATATATATATATATAGTATATCACCCAATATGAATATTTATATATATATATGAATATTTATATATATATATATATATATATATATATATATATATATATATATATATATATATATATAATCATTTAAGAGTATTTCATAGCCCCCAAGATGAAAATAACATGCTTAAAATATATTTTAAAAAAATACTTCTTTTATAACAATAATTATATATTGCACTTCAAATTTTAACAGAATACCCTATATAAATCATACACTTTATATTTTATTAAACAAAAGAGAAAAATCAAAATATAATAGACATTTTTAAATCAAACATGTTGATCGTATTGACAAAGGAAAAAAAAGAGGATTATTTAATATAAAAGTTTAAAAGAATAAGTTATCTTAGGTATAAAATCTATTGCTTAATTCATCATAAGATATATTGAAAAATTAAAACATGCTTTCAATTTTTTTTTATATTTATTTATTTGACGAACAAGCCGAGTAAGCGGTAACTTTGCATTGCCAGGACACGTTTAATACGCGGTCATAATGCTTAATATAAATAAGTAATGACACTAATGACCATTAAGTCAATCACTGGCAAGGGTCACTATTAGTTTGTTAAGTTAATTTTGGCTTATTTTGGCTTATGATGTTAGATTGAAGTTTTTAAAATTAGTATTGCTTATTTCAGAATCTGTAGACTGTGCATCACCATTATATTAAAAAAAGCACAGCCTAAAAGGTATTTTAGGATGTAAACGAGCTTTAGTCAATTAAATATAATAATAATAGTGTTATGTATGATTAAATAACTATGATTATTATAACTATGTATTATGATTAATTAATACTCTTCGTTTATATAATTAATACCTAATCGTAATAATAATGTAACTTTAATATGATGATATTAGAGCTTAATGTCAACACTTTGCGTCACAAAAATGAACATCACGAGTTTCAAGTATACAAAGTTATTAATTTTGTCATAAAGTATTCTAATTTTGATCCTTTATTCAAAGGTATATAACAGCCAGTTATAAACATATCGTCATAGTTTCTAACATCTAAACTCAAGTCTATGGCCAACAATTAAGAGATATACCTGACCTGTAGTTGAAGTTCAACAATCTGTCACTTTCACAAAGTTAAACCTTTCCTTAAGTTCAATTAATTACTATATTGAAAACTAATTACAGTTTATATATACGTATATCAAGTTTTCATTATATACATATTATATTCATCAGTTTATAAATTTCTGTATCTGATGTAGGTGAAAACTTTATAGGAACTATAGAGGTTGTACTTCTATATACACTCGTCATACACTTTGAAAGAGGCTTTTGTTTAGGACGCCTTTTAAAATACACAAGTTTTGAGAGTTTCTAGATAAAAATATAAATATATATTTTATTAAACATTTTACTTAACATACAAACACATTTTTCTTTCTTGAAAGTACAGTACATTAAATAATTTTTATAAAATTGTTTAGAATGTGAGTTAGAGGAATCTTATCAAACTTAAATTGCCGCTTGTTTCTTTATTTATGAGCAATTGGCATTTTTTATTCTTCGATTAAGTACTTGTGATAAAATACTGTATAACAGTCAAAGTAAACAAAAATCTGTCTCTGTCTCTCTCTGTCTCTCTGTCTCTCTCTCTCTCTCTCTATCTCTCTCTCTCTCTCTCTTTGAGCATTTAAAACGATAACTTTTGAAGTATAATAAAAATTATACACATATTTAATTTAGCACATTTTGGATTTTAATATTTAATAATAATAATAAATTGTACTGCACTGTATAACAGAATATTTACGTTTAAAATTCAAATAAATAGTTGTTATAAATATTAATTCATTATTTTTTAATTCATTTAGGGCATGTAAATAAATTATGAGTGCTAGGTAGTACTAAATTATTCAATTACTTCAATATAAAAATTAGTAACGTAATTGAAGATGCTGCATGTGAAAGTTACTTTATCATCATTCTAAAGGTGATACAACTGTATATTAATTCAATTAATACAACGTAAGCTACCTGAAGTTTTGCAAATGAAACATTTGTCTAAATTTTGATATCATCCAAATGTATAATGTTGTTACAATAGTATATAAACATCATTCTCTATCAAAACAAGATATTTATTCAAAACACGAAGTTGTAGTTGCTTTGGTTAATTTATTTCAATTATACAATGTCAAGATTTTTTATCCCTTTCAATTAATTACAAATATTATTAAAGATAATATCTTACAAAAATAAACAAACAAAAAATGCACTATTTAAGTTTGAAGAAATAAAATTTGTTGTTATATGCATACTACTTTTGCAATATTACTTTTAAAAAGTTGCTAATTGGTGGATAATGCCACTAGCCTCCCTAGCCAAACAAGAAGTTTTCTTCCACTTTTACCGTCACATGGTTTCCTTTCCCGGCACTTCCTTTTCCGCTTTTTTGAGTAAACAGAAGCACTCATAGTCTAGCGTATATAAAAGCGACATATGATGCAATTCAATCGCAAACATGAGTCTGCCATGACTGAAATACCAAGCCCGGCATTAACCACGATAGTCGAGAGAAATTGTGAAAACGTATGTGTAAAAATTAACTTCCACGGTTAGATGTTTAAATATATTAATTTATTAAAATAAGAATTTGGCGAGACGAAAACTTTTGTTTGTAGCAGCCAGATATTACTATAAACAGCCAACGGCAAATTTTGTATTTCTAAATCTCGTAAGAAGTTATAGTTTGATGCTTTTGTTTTTGTTTCAGTGGACCTAACTCCACGTCACTGGCTTGTGGTGCTACTTGTTCTGGTGCTAGCAGCAGCTGCGGGGTTGGGAGTTCCTCTCGCACTCAAAATTCAAGCAGGAGCTTCTCTGGAGGAGAGAATTGAGGCGGCGAGAAGACTACTTGCCGAGGTGCCTCTTATTGATGGGTGAGTATCCCGTATAAATAAAAAGTTCAGACTGGATATTACAATCCATTAGATCATTCTTTGTTTGTCTTAAATATAAAATTTTACAATTCATTTTGCAAGCTCTTTTTTTTTCTACACGTTTGATAAGCCTTAAATTGAAATTTTACACAGGATAATACTTTTTAATAATAATATTAATCCATAAAGTAATATATTTTAAATTTTTAATGTTTTTACATAATAATATAATTTTTTATTGGTTTAATAATATCTTGTATGTTTCGGCTTATTGTATTCCAAGCTTGTTATAAAATATTAAACCTTAAAGTACCTTTACTTACTATAATATTTGAGGATGTATACATACGTACAAGCAATAAACATCAAGTTTATTTGTGTACTTGGTATCATTAGATCATAATTTTTCCGAGCAGTGGCGATGAGCTTAATTATTCCTTTAAAATGTATTATTTCAAGTAATAATAGTTTGATAATAGTTTCAATATAAGAAGAAAAAATACAGGATTACTATATTATTATGTAATGTTGCTCTTATCCTACGGAAATATGCATACTATACTGTTATACTTGCTAATTCTATAATTGAAAAATGTAATAAAATAGATAGATAGATAGATAATAACTATAGGGCGCGCGGGTTACAATAATATTATATACTTTTATTTACCAAGCTTGTAGTTGAAGTATATTTTATTTTCTTCCACAAACAAAACAGCTCACAATTTGACAAAAAAATATTATTATTATTCCCAATACTAAAACTATATATTAATGATAGAAGATTAATTATATAGTAACATTTATTATCAACTTTATTACAGTTGAAATGTTTTTTTAAGTGGCAATAAATAACTTTTGAAATAATGTTGAACGTTTTCAAATTAAAATAAAACAATTGAATGTGACATAAGAAGATTGTAAAGAAAGAGAACAAATAATAAACTTTAAGAGTCAACATAATAAAGTGTTATTCACGATCTAGAAAACTTTCAATATAGTATAGAGATCCCTTTTATACAGGTCATACAAGTTCTACATAAAAGATCGTTCACTTCTATATTAACTTAGCATATTGACGATATTGTTATTCAACAATATACTGTAAGAAGAGAAGTTTGAATACTAATTTGAATACCACATCTGTACTAGATAAAAAAAATTGGTTTACTTAGAGGAATGTTTTCGATTGGCATTATCAAGCAATTTCAATAAAAATCACGGAGAATAAGATAAAGTTTAAAGGAATAGACCAGAGAAAAACATAAGCATTTATATCACAAAATACTTGATGGGATTTACATAAATAACATTAGTTTGTCTCAAAACCCAACAGTAGCCCCGTAGCAGTGATCAGAAAATGCGATTTATGCCACCCGCACAACATTTTCATACTAATTTTTGCATGTTTCTGACGTCATAAACATAAAATTTCATGCAAATGGCATACTTTGCAGTTTTTTCACACTCTCTCGCGGGGCTACATTAACATTCTGGTAAAAATTGTCATCAGTTTCGAAGATCCCATTTCGTGTTTATTTATTAAAAAGCTTGTTGTTTTATGTGGTCTATGGCTTTAAGCTTGTCTTAGTTTTTTATTATAATAAACATATGATAGTTTTTTCCTTTATAATTTATTCCTAAATTATTTAGGTTTGCACTGTAAGTGAATACATAACTTTTCATCTTATGCGCGTGAATTTATTTGAGATAAAATTTTACTCAAAAGTTCAAATTTCAATAGACATAAAGATGTTAAGTATTAATTTTTTTATATATACCCATCTATCTTAGTGTTATAATACTGAAGCACAGACAAAAGTAAAAGCTTAGTAATTATGTTTACTCATTTTTCATCAACATTCATTCACAACAATAAATTTTATACTTAATTGCATAATACGTAGCTTTAATTTTAAAGTGTATACACTTTATACATAGTTTAATTATTTGTCCAGTTCCCATTTTTAGAAACGTTTATGATATACAACATGCTGAACATGCATTACGTAATTTTTTTCTTTCCGTGTGTTAAAATTATAAATTATGATAAAAAATGTCGCTATAAATCCATAGTTCTTCTAGAATTCAAGTGACATGCTCATGTGAAAGAAATAGAAAAAAAAATAAAAAAAGGAAAAGGAAATGAATAGCATTTTTGTTTGTTTTTTTTTTTTTGACGTAAATGAAAATGAATATTCAGTTAATGTCTCGAGGAGATCGACGTAATGAAAAAGACGTCGTCATTTGAGTTAATGAAGACTCATTAAGTTGATCTACTCGAGTCTACAGAGCCTTTCGTGTTCAGCAGTAACTTGAGTAAATATACGGTCAACGTCAAAACCATTGTATGTGATGAAAGCTTTTCTTTTGCAATAACAATATAATGGAAAATTTTGCAACAAGTTGCTTTCTCTGCACATTTTATTAAACTGTCTTCATAAGAGAGAGAGAGAGAGAGAGAGAAAAAAAACTTTTAATAAGAGTAAAAAATTAGATCGAATAATGAAATGTCTTTCACGAATCATAGCATTTTTATAAGAAGTATGAATGACAATTTTCCAATTCGTTAATTTCTCTTGTACATTTTAATTACTTTTTTTCTGTTTGTTATTAAACGTTGAACTACATTTGAAATAATTCTTCCATTAGAAATGAAGTAATAAATTATTTTAAATTTCTATGAAAATTAATTAAGTATTACATTATTACTTAAATTATACAAATTATATAGCAACAATGGAGCTGCAATTAAAGGTTATGAATTTTAAAGTTGACCCCACACTTTGCTGATTCCTTTTAAAAGTCAATGGTAAAAGATTTACTCTAAAATTTGCAAGACCTGATACCATCATAGATAGAGGGAGCAAAAAGTATTAAAATTACAATGGGGTCCTATGGAAGTAAAATTTCAAAAATTTGTAATTCAAAAATTTTGCAAACATTTTTATTTGTTTGAAGTTGATTTGTTCTAAAGTATCTTACGTTCGTGAGAAGAAAAAATGGTTCCTCCTCCCATAATTTTTAGTCAAGCGTTTTTTTTAGTCAAGTACCATAGTTTCACGTTGTGGTGTTCGTTGAGACAAAATTTATAATTTTTGGGTAGTTTTCAGCCTTAAAATATATGAATTGTCTATTTTTATAACATTTGGAAAAGCTTATTGGAATTCCATATTTTATATTATTATTATTAAAAACACCATATAAAAGCATTACTTCTTCAGTTTTATTGTTTTTATCTAAAGCTAGCGTGAAATTGTGTGTAGCATATGTTAGAACAGTAAACGTCAATTGATGTACAAAATTCAAGTAACAAAACCACAAAGTTGTAATATCTAACCGTAAGCACGTACTGTACTGTATGTACAAACGCAACAGACGAACCACTTACTATATAATCTCAGATTGGAATTTGTCCATAAAATTTTGTTAATTTCAAAATGTAATTTTGTTAAAGGACTAGTAAATGCTACCTATTGACCCTATTGTTTATACGTTCATCATGTAGACTATAATGAGAGCAGTAAAAATATGTATCACAATAATTTTTATTATTTTTCTTTCGTGGTGTTTTGAGGGTTTTAAGAAAATGTCTTAGCAGTTATGAGTCACACTAAAACAAGTCAGGGGAAACGTTCCCCTCATTTCATATCTCAGAATATTCAGAGTGGGGCGCAACCAATATTGCGCGGAGCTGTTGCACCGTTGCGCGTTGCTGAATCTGTGGGGAAAAGTTTGAAAGTTTTTTTTTGGAATCGGCTAATATTACGAAACGCTCGGTGCTTTCAAAGTAAATATTATAAGCATAAACCGTGCGCTCTTTGCATTACTCTATTTATTTATTATTCTTATTTATGAGTTTATTCGTTTATTGATTTATTCATTTATTTGTTTGTTTATTTATTTATTATTATTTCTATTTATGAGTTTATTAGTCTACTTATTTATTTATTTATTTTGTAAAAGATTGCTTTCCATAAAGGGGTTGGGTTAAATTTTCATGTTCAGTTTATTTGCGTTCTCTCTTTCTCTCTCTCTCTCTCTCTCTCTCTCTCTCTCTCTCTCTCTCTCTCTCTCTCTCTCTGAAGTACGGTGATAAGATGAAATAAAAAACGTTACGGCTTTTGTGTTTTTCCAAAGGTAAATAATGCATGGGTTGGGTTACACTAGGCCGTAATGCAGGGACGGATTGGACGCCGAGATTTCAAGGATTTCTCGATGGGCCGCGGCAAAAGTGGGCCACCGTGGGCAAAGTCAGCAAAAAAAAAAAAAAAAAAAAAAAAAAAAAGGAAAAAAAAGAAAAAAAAGGAAAGAAAAGAAAAACAGAGAGAGAGAGAGAGAGAAAACAAAGAATGAGATAAAATTCCACCGAGTAAATTTAATCAATATATGATATAAATATTGCTTTTTTTTTCATTTTAGCTTGTTTTTCTTTGTTTATTCTTGTATTTTTGAATTACTATAATATATATATATATATATATATATATATATATATATATATATATATATATATATTTCATGTATAGCAGTTTGGAATTGTTCTGCTCAAAATTAAATTTCATTTTTAACATATAAAGAATTAATCATCTTTCAAAAAATTAGCCTATTTTTATAATTATTATTATTTATTTTTTTATTTATCCGTAATAAATTTGCGCTGAAAAAATAGCGAAAAAACAGAAGAAAAAAACTGAAATAATTTGCAACCGTGACTTTTTTTTTTTTTTTTTTTTTGTCGTAGGTTGCAATAACAAAACAAAGAGACAAATAAATCAATAAACTCATAAATAGAAATAATAATAAATAATAAATAAATAAACGAATAAACTCATAAATAAGAATAATAAATAAATAAAGTAATGCAAGGAGCGCACGGTTTATGCTTATAATATTTACTTTGAAAGCACCGAGCGTTTCGTAAGATTAGCCGATTCCAAAATAAACTTTCAAACTTTTTCCCACAGATTCAGCAACGCGCAACGGTGCAACAGCTCCGCGCAATATTGGTTGCGCCCCACTCTGAATATTCTGAGATATGAAATGAGGGGAACGTTTCCCCTGACTTGTTTTAGTGTGACTCATAACTGCTAAGACATTTTCTTAACACCCTCAAAACACCACGAAAGAAAAATAATAAAAAATATTGTGATACATATTTTTACTGCTCTCATCATAGTCTACATGATGAACGTATAAACAATAGGGTCAATAGGTAGCATTTACTAGTCCTTTAATATTAAATCTTTAATAAATAAAAGCATAATATAATATTTATTATTTTTAAAATATATTAAAATATTTTTAATGGCTTATTTCATGTATGTATTACAAATTTAATTGAGCCCTAAGCATAAATTTAAAATTAACACAAATGGATATAAAAAGCACGCGGAACATTAATTTGATCGTAAACATTATTGTTTATAATATAATATATAAAATTATCAATACACGTGCATACTCTCTGATACAAATATTTAGTTCCTTAGTCTAATGGCCTTTTCACACGGCGTAATATTTTTATTGTGAAATAAATTTGATTGCATAAAATTTTGATGATTTTAAATATATTTTATTGCTTCAAAAGTTTCAGTCAGGGTTATAAGCCGTATCATTGAACCTTACAAGAAGACAGCTTGAAAAAAAAAATTGCTTCCAAACATGCATAATTAATAGAAAGAAATGAAGTAAACACGAGAGAGTTGATACAGATTGCATGCAATCAATTATTGATCAATATGAACAGGCCTTAAAATCAATATATTTGTCGTCCATCAATTTTTTTTTAAATTATTATTAATTTCACATTTTTTAAATATAATTAATCAATTAATGTTGCAATAAAAATCCCCACGGCTTCACAAAAATTGTTAACATCTGTTTAATTTTTTTTATTATTATTGTTATTTTGGAATCACATAAGCATATGTGCCGTAAGCATATTTGTTATGATGAAGTTCAGCATAATAATTTATGTAATATTGTTATAATTATGTTTATGTTAAAATTGCTGACTATAGCATAATATATATACTGTTATATGTATTTTCTTTCGTTATATATATATATATATATATATATATATATATATATATATATAGTATTTAAATATTTATTCTAGCTTATAATTGATCAAATTAAAATTTACATAATACAGATTTTTAGTGGATCATAATAAAAATATGTAGGCCTTAAAATTATGAAATTAAATTTGTGTTTATAATTTTAATTTATTTGCATATTTTTATCTTTATTCTGTTGGTTACTTGATACTTTATATTTCATAGCATAAGAATTGAGAGAACGTCTTCCAAATATTTTCCTCTGCTCAAGGCATACTGTAGAAACTTTTGCGACTTGGAAGATGAAACATAATAATGACGAACTCTAATTAAAATACTAATTTTCTCTCATTTAATCAAAACTTTGTAGGTTTCTTGCGGTTCTTCTTCTTATAGGAAATATTTGCTGACCTCAATTTCAATCTTATATTATGTAAAACCGTTAAATATTTGAGATGTAACTTATTAATATAATTTGTAACTGAAAACAATGTATTAACTTTTAAATTAACTAAAAATCAACTTTTAATTATGAATTTGTTTGTAGATATTTTGCATATTTTTATCAGTTTTTTTTTTAAATAGATGATTATAAATTATCAAGATTTTTATTGGTAAACACTGAAAAAAGTAACTACTTAGTTATTATGCTATAGCTCAATGCAGCAATATTTATGCATAATAAATTTATGCTATTACAGTAATAATACAACATAGCATAATATAATTAAGATGTTCAGCATAATTACCAACGTTATTACAAAATAACATTTGTGCTCTAAAATACAGCAATTGTTTATTGCAGCATAAATTACGTAATTTATTTTTTATGTAAAGGTCACACATTTGCATAAACTACCAAGAAAAAAGATTGACAACTAAATGTTTAATACTCAATTAAAGTACTTTTTTTTACTCTCATTTTTAGCTTGTTACAAATCAGATTGATGGCCTGTTCACCCATGCAAAGTAATACGAGGGTGGGATGGAAAGTTCGCGTAGTCGTATAGAAATATTTATATTAGGACAAAACAAAAAACTATCTGTGTATTAGTGATATTTCAATAGACAAACCTCAAAATTTCATATCTCTGTGAAATTTATTAAGTGCAGGGCAGTAACTTATGTGAAGCAACGTCGGGTGCTCCAAGAAATGGCCAAAAATGTGTTGCTGACCAGCATCTAGTACGTGACATGGAAACAGAACAGTGCATGTGAAATTCGTTTTAACATATTGGAAACAATAGGGGACAATGCTTCATCATGTCCTTCAGGTTTCAAATGGGTATCTTAATTTTGGACTAGTTATGCTGACCTTTGAAGTTGACCTCTCAAAAATGGCCAAAATTGGCTCCCACTGAAGATATGATTAAAAAAGTATACAAAATTTTGGTTCAACACCAACGTATGAGATATCAGCAGATAGCTAAGATGCATTGCACTCTAAAATATTTCGTAGAAAACCTTAGACACAGATATTTGAATACCTTTAAATATCGTATTGAATGAACGGTTATGACGGCTCAAGCGTTAGGAACACAATGAAATAATAATATAAAATTAGTCTTCACAAAACTTTTTTTCCATCGATCTTAAAGCTTGTGACGAAATAATTGAAATAATAATGTTTGGTTTGAAATAATTTAAACACTTTGTGACGTCTTGAATGTTAAAGTGATCGTCCAGGCTTAACAAGATGCCCTTTTAATTCATTAAACACAAAATGGGACACCCAAAAGCATTCAATTTTTACCATTACTCAAAGAGAGCGCGAAAAAGTTGTAAAGTAAGCAAAATGGAATTTTTTTTAAACATTTCTGACGTCAGGATTGTTCACATTCAATGGAAAAAAATGTGTGGGTTGCATAAGCTGAAATTTTGATTCTACGTTTAGGGTGTCAAAATTAGTTTCTTTGGTCAAAGTAATTTTTTGTGTTTAATAAATTAAAAAGGCATGTTGTATGGTCTGGAAGGTTCCTTTAATTCTTGCAAAACTACCAGACAGGTAATCTACTCTTATATTTTTAATCGGGTAGTCAACAATAGCTAAAACCTCCCGAAAACGAGATCTCAAAATGTTAATTATCAACGCGCTGGGAGAACAGCCGTTACATTGACCCCGAACTTATGTCACAGCTTATAGTTATAGTTTGGGGCGAGCGGGAGTTACTCTTATTTTTGCACTGGATACTTGACGTAATATTTATTTATATAAAATATGTTTTTACGTCTACAGACAGATAATCATAATAAATAGATAAAAATTAGAGTAGCTCTTGCTCACGCCAAGCTAGCGTGAGAGCAAGTTTAAGCTGTGACGTAGGTTCAGGGTCGCTGTAACGGCTATTCTCCCAGCGCGTTTATAATTTTAAAAAAATCACGATGATCACTATTAAAAAAAGCTATTGTTGACTACCCCTTTAAGAAATATTGATTAAAATTTTTAATGGTAGAAATGGAAATTGCATGCAAATCAAATTTATTTCATACTTCATACTGAAAATAGTATTCTGTATATAAATAAAGCTTAAATTTTACAATTTTATACACTTCAATACAATGCATAATTTTAGTCACGATAATTAATTTCAGATATACAATGTACAAGTAAATACTTAAACCAAAATGCTATAGTAAAACGTGTATGCATTATTAAATAATTGTTAATAATAAATTATTATGATAATTGAAAAATTATGAAATATTATTTCTAAATTCAAACTCGTTGTTTTGACAGTATGTACCTTATATTAAAATTCATATTATTCACTTTATATGTATCAAAATTTATTTTTTATTTGTATAAAAAATATTTATTCATGCATATTTTAACATAATGAATTTTGAAAAAAAAAAAATTGATCCCTCTATATAGTGTTTGATATTCTATTTCGTATAATATAATAAAAAAAAAAACACATTTTGAAGACCTCATCACGAAGATAGTAAACTGCTTGAAATATCTGGGACAATGTATGCATTGTATAACAAAAGACAAAGTGTATGTATGTATAGTATGTATATTATTATTATATAGTCAAAGTGTTGTTTTTTATACCTGCATTGCAGAGGTAAATTACAATTAAGCCTAAAGCTATGTTTTCTCATAGTATATTTATATAAATTTTTTTCTGATCCTCTTTTGCTTATTTTATAACACACAAAATGGAGCTATTTAGAGTTTGTTGACATTCGTTTAGTGATTCAAGGCACGCTTCGTTACATGCTTTTTCTCTTTTTTTTTTTTTTTTTTTTTTTTTTTGTATACTTGACTTGTAGACGTTTTATTTTATTTATGGATCAAATTTATTATCATTTGTGTGTGGATAAAGAACGCTTTATATTTTGATTTAATTTTAAGGAATAAAGATGTTGCTAAAAAAAATTATATTATTAAAATGAATTAAATTTATTGTATTTTTAAGGCTTTTAAATAAAGTAATGATTATTATCACTGTAATAAATTTATTGACAATATATTTTTTATCAGTTTATTGTATTTTTTTTTATCCCCGTTGACATTTAATTGTGAATAATAGTAATAAAAAACGTGGCAATGCAATTATTAATCGATGTATTTGTTTTTATTGTTAATTCGATAGCTAAATGCAATACTGTACTATAAATTACGTCATAAATATAGACCTTCTAGTTTGTTTGTTTGTTTGTTTTTTTTTCTTTTTTTACGTATTGATGTATATAGATAGGTTACAGGGGTTAGGGCAGACATAACCAGGCTTAAACCTCACCCTTACAAAAAAAAAAAAATAAAATAAAATAAAAATAAAATAAATAAAATAATAATAAGTTGATAATTAAATTTACTATAATGATATTTTGATTTATTTGGTATTAATTCTGTTTCAGACACAACGATCTACCGTGGAATATTCGCAAATTTGTTCACAATCATCTTGCGGAATTCAGATTTTCCGAAGATCTTCGAAAGGTTGCACCTTGGTCTCAAAGTGCATGGTCACATACAGATTTACCACGTATGCGTGATGGACTTGTTGGAGCACAGGTAAGACAAAAAAATATATAATTTTTTTCACATAAGCACAACTACACGAAAAGAAATAGTACTAATGGAAGATAGACGAATCCTGTAAATTGCAATAAGTAGGTGGGATAGGTGTTGATATAGTCCCGTTGAAATGGTATCTGATCAAGGTGAGTCACACCTTTATTAAAGTATATTTTACTATCATTTACCTATTCCAATTTGCAGGATTTGTTTACTATGTAAATAGGACCGCGATGATATATTTTACCATTTAAATCCAGCGCGTGCTTTTCTTTGCTTGCTTGCTTGCCATATTGTGTTATTGTGCTACGCCAATTCCAGTCCCAGTCAAGATATTGTCTTATCGATAGTTTTACAATCAATGGAAGAGCACACACGGGCCGGGCACGGCCTAAGTACACAGCCCGGCATTCGCCATGACAGCCTAGATAAACTGTGGAAACGTCTAGGCAGACTGGTCGGTGCAATCACATCGATCATGCGCCTTCTGAATGCTGTGCGTCGTCATGGACCGCGATAACATATTTTACCAGTCAATCGATTTGGTATGGCCGAGTGGTGAAGGCAGCTGACTCGCAACTCTGTACTCTTCACCGAGTACAGGTTCGAGCCACTGCTGGGTGTGCACGTGAAGTGTGAAGAGCACAACACGTTGCACGATGCATGTTTACATACATTCCATGACGACGCACAGCATTCAGAAGGCGCATGATCGATGTGAGGTCCTGTGTACCTACTTTTTTTTTTTTTTTTTTTTTTTTTTTTTTTTTAAGTAAGCAAAAATTGCATGTTTACATCCAATTTCTTCTTAGTCGAGAAAATATTTTTGCAAAACCAGATGTCCGGTTCTAAACTTTCACGAAAGCAAACGAGAAAGGAAACTTAAAGTTTTTTTTCTGCTTTTACAAAATATCAACCCTTTTACGTTTTTGCTCTTTCTAGTATTTCCAGTGATATAAATCACGTTTTCATCTGACAGTACAGCATGTAAGTCTCCATGATCAGACACGGATTATGTAAATTATTATTCATCACAGTTAGAAAAAACTTGACCGCAAAATGATACTAATAATAAAGCATCTGAAATCTTGTGGATAAAAAAAAAATAAGAAGAATTATAGCTCTGATTATAAATTATATTACTTTTTCAACGTTTTAAATGGATTTATTGTGTATTAAACATTGAGGTATGATAAAAGCACACAACCATAATATAATGATATAGAAAAATCAACTTATATAGTATAGAGAGTTTCTATACATTTACGATAAAGTATATTATTAAATGAAACTACTTTTTTTTTTCATTTGTGTTTTATATATTAAAGTACTTTAAAGCAATAAAGGTATAATGGTTTTGAAGTGTTTGATCGGATAAAATGTATTTCACAACCGTAAATTGTTGCTATTGGTGAACAGAACTTTTATTTTCTCTTGAGTATTTTGTTTCTCTACTGCAGTGTTAACATTCCGGCGTTCGAGAGAAGTGGTTTATCACATTTGTAACGAAACACAAAAATAAATATCACAATTGCAGTATCTTTATATTTAACTTAAAATGAAAATATATTCATTACAGCTTCTTTTGTATTTTGTGAGCACTTCCTAACTAAGTTTGGTTTGATGAAATTTTAGTCCCCTTTTTCCCGAATTTTTTATGCAGTTATCCCCCTTTTTAATTATAAATTATAGTAGTACTCTGCTGACACAAGTTTAGTTTACTCGTCTTTTGCATAAAAAGTTTCCGAACGGGGCGTACATAGGCAAGCTACGTTTTTTACATAAGAAAAATCATTTAGTTGTTGCAGGTTGCCCATCTGTCCCGTTTGAAAACTATTGACCATAGCAGAGTTGTACACAGGACAACGATAATATATTTTACCCATAGTAAAATCTATACTGTGATTTTAACATTTAAATCCAGCACGTGTTTTTCTCATAAGAATAACATTTCAAATTTAGTGCGAGTTTTTGAATGGTAAATGGAATAAGTGAATGGAATAAGTAAATTCCAGAATGTTGAGTTTGCATGGCATTATGGTACTCCACCACTTTAGAAAAGTTTTGCTTACTCTCTGATTTTCATATATTAATACCTTTATGGTTCATTACAACAATTTTATAAATTTCTGTGGATTCTTTAAATTTTTATCTATAAAGAAAACAATGTAAGATACATTCTGTTTACAAGTCAATAATACCGTATAGTCAGCAGAAAATATTCAAATGCAAAATAGAAATGTTTATATATGGTAATTGTACTAGTAATCGGCATGCTTGCCGCAATTATTGGCAGGTGTTTGCTGCTTTTTTATAATACGTTTTACTCATTTGAGAGTTTTAAAAATTTTACACAAAAATGATTTCTTAAAAATCTCTTTTATGCTAAAATTTTAAAGCCCTTAAATTAATGGAAGGTATTTAAAAAAAATACAACTACCGATAATTGTGTCCTGCCGATAACTAGTACACTTACCATATTTCCAAGCAACAGAAAGAAAAGTAAAACAAAGTTATATCATCAGCTGCATCGTATTGAAATGATTTGAAATTAATACCACACTCTCACCATAGATTTTCAATACAAGATATTTATATGCAAACCATTGAACTTAAATGCAATTCTATAATATATAGAAATATAATATAAAAAATTTTTTTCAATAACATTTTATTTTTTGCTGAAACATGATTATAATATGTTGCTTCTTTATATTCTAAACACGTAAAAAAAATATCGGTCTCATACATATAATATACTTTAGAATTATTTTTTACTGCATACCCCCCACCCCCCTCTTTTTCTTCTAATAATATAGATAAAAAAAAGCTTATATTTAAGAAAAAAAAAGAAAGATATATACAGTAATAGTTTAGAAATAAAAATACACTGCAGTCAGTTTATAATGTGACATACTTTCCCCTTGGGGTTGAATGTTATATGCAACCCACATCTCATCGCATTAAAAAACACATGCAGAACACAATTTGAAATAATATATATCTTCATCTTTTTTTTCTTGTATTTTTATTTTCTACCCTTTTCCTACTTTCAACTCTCTTGAGGGAAAATTTCAATGTATATACAGTATATGTGTGTTAGTTTATATTTTATTTTACTTAAAAAAAATTTATATATGTGTATGTATTTTTGTTCAAACATGTATATCAATATTATGACATGATATATTGATAAAGTTATCATAGTTTGGCTCCAACTTTTGATGTACGGTTGCTTTTGATCATGCCATATATATATATATATACATACTTTAATATGAGTAAACAATAAAATAATAAAGAGGTGTTTACATGAAATATTCACGTTAACGCAACACGTTTTTTATTGTTATAATTTTTGTATGAGCTGTAAAAATATTTATTTCAGAAGAGAACAAGTTTTTATAGTACCATAGGATAGTAGATTATTTAGACGTATTGCAGAGCCCCCCCCCCCTCCTCCTCAAAATTTTAATTGATGCAATTATCATTACGGTTGATCATACATATAAAAAAACTTTAATATAAAATATATGTAGATAATATGTATCTTTTTAAAATACTTTATTATTAAAAGGTGTGTTAATAATAATAATAATTTTATTTAAGAAACAGACACGGCTATTTCAGTCATATTACATGTTCTTGACCAGAATATTACAACATAATTAACATAATAAAAGTTATAGCAAAAAAAATAAACAACAAAAATACTTCATGTTACGCAGGTAAAGGATACCGTAGATGGCAGTGTACACTGTACATTACATTTTCAGAAGAAAATATGAGCCACTTTGGAATAAAAGTATATTTTTCCTACCTAAGTAGTAGGTACCTATTTCTGTCTCTTAACTCCTTTAATGTAACTCTCTATTTTTTAAATAATATACTCCTTTAATTACCCGTGTCATATACTGCTATATAACCATGGCAAGTATTCTTTTGTTAAACTAATCTATTTTACTGTATTTTGCAAAATAGAGTTGTGTTGAGTAATTTTGTCATGTAAATACTTGTATTTATTTGTAATTCTAAAAGTGTAAGAGAGAAAGAGAGAGAGAGAGAGAGAGTAGGAGGAGACGTGATAATGCTTTTGAAGTTGTATATTGGTCAGAGTTTCACTTACCACATCACAAAACAAGTATTGGACAAAAACAATGAATAGTAACACATTGATAAACTAATCAATCTAATCATTAAGAGCTATAACACAATTTGAAATTTGTATATCACCAACTTAATAATGAAATTACTCATTCTCTGCAGACTACTTTTTATGTTAGTAAATATTTTTACCTCTCTCTGTTTATAATATATTATTAATTTATATTGAAAACCTTTTTATCTCAATATTATATATTTTTTGGCAAATAAAAAAATAAATTGAATAATATTTATTACTATTGGCAGGTATCCAGTTTCAAATATGTATTGATAAATTTCAATCACAATAATATAAAAAATAATAAATAAATCACAAGCAAATTTTAGTCAATATAAAAAAAATATTTGAATTAATATTATTCTAAACGTATAAATATCTTTAGAGTAACATGTAAAAATGAATAAATAAATATAAAGCATGTCTAATTAAAAAAATAAATAAATTAAATAACGATAAATTCACTTTTTATTTATTGTATATATTATATAGTTATTTTCTCTGTAAGTGCAGTATTGACACTGGGATAGTTTGTTAGTTTTATTTTTTAAGCTACATTTATTTTACTTCCCTTTAAATTATTCGTTAAATATTTAAAATGAAATCAAACTATTTTTAAACCATCATTATTTAGATTGCTACGTATTGATGGCACGTTTTCGTTTATTTTACAGACTTGGTTACGTTACTGACTTTTTATAACTTCGTTACGTTACTCACTACTTCACGAAAAAGAAATTACACTACGTTACTCGTTACAGCGTTTGAAGAGTAATGACACCTCTTAAAGGTAGTGAAGTTACTTTTATCGTTACTTTACTTTTTTTACTTCAAATATTTTCTGAATAAATAAAAATATTTTCAAAATCATGTTAAAAATATTGCTGCTGTTTTTCGATAAATTATAAACAGAGAGATTTAAATCAAAATCACAACAATAATTTTGAATTACTATGTAATGACGAAAGCATATGTACTTATAGATTTAAAAGTTTATTTCTTTCAGTGCTTGAAATATTAAAAAGCTGTGTCGTTACATGGCAAAAATTACTTGAAAAAGTAACGCGTTACTCGTTACTGCTATACCAAAAAGTAATGTCGATACGTTATTTTTTAACAAAGAGTAGTGAAATTAAATTACGTAACATCGTTACTTGTTACGATGTTACTGCCCAAGTCTGTTTTTTTCACAGTGATATAATATGGGCTCCTTTCATATAATATATACTAATTTTGTACGCAATACTATACTGAATGTGGCAAAAAAAAAAAAAAAGCCTGCTTAACTTATCCTTCCGCCGTTATGTGTCAATCTACATGAATGATATGAGTGACTACGGTGTATAAAGTAAGAAAATAAAACAGTTGATGAAATGCATTTTCCAATCAATAATTACCTCCCATTGGGTATAAAAATCTATCTGAAAGTGCACTCAGAAGTACTTATAGGTTTGCAGGTATTATACTGTGTACGTTACACTGTGAGAGAAAGTGCCTTTACTATCAATATTAAAATATTTAAGAGAATTATGTATGATGTGTTTCGACGTGACTCGATCAGTCTGCATAATGTTTTACTTTATAACACACATGCAATGTTTGCTTGCTCACTACACTCTATTAGATAGTTAACTGTATCTCCAACTCAATATTATTTTTTCCTATACAAAATATATCGTAATAAATAATTGAGCAAGAAGCATTGATATTATGTTACATCGGTATCTTCAAAGAAAAATAATAGTAGTTTTTATTCATTTAATTTTTTTATTATTATTATTATTTTTTTTTTGTAACACTTAAAACTCTGACGATTTCATACACGATATCTTCTCAATATCTTCTCAGCAAAAATTTCTTCTCTCACAGTGTGTAAACGATGAGTAGAAAAGTGAAGTATTACTTTGGCCAGATGCAATATTTAATCAATACATTAAAACATTCATTTCCCATTACAATTATTATTGCAATATGTACATACACTATAAATATTTTACATTATTTCATATTATGAAATAATTAAGTAATCAAATATTTCTAAGACTTTTTTTATAAAAATCTGCAAAATAATATTTAAACAACGTAGATCGTTGAAGCATATTGCAAATATTAAGAAATTTTTTTATATCATTTATCATTTCATTACATTAAAAGTATGAAAAAAATTTAATTGATTATTTTTTTACAAATTGATTTTAATATTAAACTTTACGAGGCTGCTAAAATTTTGCAAATATATATAGAAACTTTATTATTTAAAAAATGAATTCCTTTATACCATACCATTATAAATTAATGAATTTTTTCATATTTCAGCAATGTTGAATATCTTATTTTTCTTTACAAATTTCAAATAATTATACAATTTTTTTTTTTTGTATTCATTAAAAAAATTTACTACACCATTTTATACTTAATAAACTTTTTAAAAATTTTAATAAAGAAAGAAAAATGTTATGTTTCGTGGTGTTGAATAACTTCAAAATTAAAAATAAACCTTCATTCTTTCATAAAAGTTTTAATTTTCTACCTCTACAAGTCTTCTCTAAACGATATAAGTACCAATTTGTAGAATAGTTTCATGTGTAATAAAAAATTCTCTTTATATAAATAGGTATTATATAAAGTAACAGTGTTCATAAAAATCTTTTTTTTTTTTTTTTAGTCTCTAATGGTTTCACTTTCATACGTTTAGTGTTTAAATCATTTAAGTCGATTGTGTGTGTGTGTGTGTGTGTGTGTGTGTGTGTGTGTGTGTGTGTGTGTGTGTGTGTGTGTGTGTGTGTGTGTGTGTGTGTGTGTGTGTGTGTGTGTGTGTGTGTGTGTGTGTGTGTGTGTGTGTGTGTGTGTGTGTGAGAGAGAGAGAGAGAGAGAGAGAGAGAGAGAGAGAGAGTTAAGCAATGACACTGTTATAAGCACCAATGTATAACTTACTTCCCCCCTCCCTAGCCCTATTTTTTTTCTGTCATTTATTATACAGTATAATGCTAAACTTACGTCATTCTATCTGTAATATTTGACTTAATTAAAAAAAAAAGTTCTGCACTGTGTATGAAATCCCATTTATACACAAATATATTAGAAAAAATCATGTTACTATTAATATTCCTCTGCAAATGAAGTGTAAATAATGCATAATTTAGATACAGTTTTTTATATTATGTAAAAAAAGGTGTTATAACAAGATGTAAGAGGCATATATACTGTAGATTCTCTTAAAGTTAATTAAAACTTGTGAATAAAATTATCAAACGTGTCGACGAGAATATAAAATGCATTTTATTTGCATTCCAAATGCAGTTATTAAAAATCAGGTCATTTTCCTTCTTTTCTACAGCATGATATTATGTACATATATATGTACATTATTACCACTTTTTTTTTTCATTATACAGTATTTTATACAATGCTCAAATATAGAAATGTTTTTTTGTCAACGTTAATTTATATTTAACGATGTACTTTGTAATAAAATATATTTCAAATAATGGCACACATATGTTTCAATAATAATTTATTCAATACTTGATAAAACTGTTTTTTTTTTAATTGTTTTTGTAAACAAACTAAAAATAATTAAACCAATAAACTTTTATCTATATTATGAAAATAAAATCAAAACAAAAAAACGTGAAATAATTTTTAATTTTTTATGTTACTGCAGTAATCTTCATTACTTTTTCTAGCACGTAAATAATTAGTTATGTAAATTTGTGTGCAATAATTTAAAACTTGTTAAAAATATGATAAAAAAAACGTTTTTTTTTTTAATTAATTGTTATATTTAGTTGTAATGATATAATAAATTATAAATGAGTTGACTACCGTAAATATTTTTTAAATGATTAATCTCCACATTTTTACATGAATAAAGAATCTCTGCTTTATAATTTTGAAATATGAAAACTCTATCTATTTTTGTTATTAAAATTTTGATAAGTGCAGGATTACGAAGCAATAAATTAATCTGATTGATAAATGTATTTTTAGTATTCATCTGTTTGGTTATTATTTTTGTTTATCTTTTACGTGTGCACTCATTTTAGTATAATAATTGTGAATATAGGCTTAAATTTTTAACATTCAAAATTGAACTATGAATATAATAGCAACGTTTTAAGAAATTTTATTGACCCACGCAGTTTATAGTAACAATAAAAAGTTATATATAAAAATACAACAAGAGTTTATGTAATTATTTTTACAATGAATTTATAAATAAAAACAGTTATATTTAATTTTTAATATCTTTATCTAACGAGAAACAAGTACATACAAATAAAATATAAGAATTTATTATTTACTCTTGCTTTTATTAAAAAAAAAAAAAAAATGAAAAGGCGAGGTTTAAGCCTGGCCACATGTCTGGCCCACTCTTACACCCAACCTCCACAGAAAACAATAATAACATGTTTTAGCAAATACTTTTTTACAATTAATATAAAAAAACATAACGAGAGGAAATGTAATGTTTCAAATTTGAGTGATCAATTTCGTTGACATTTTAGCTGGCATTTAAATATTCTCCCAAAGTTTATTGTATTCTTTCTTATATTAGTAAAATACTTAACATATTTTTAAACAAAGTATTATTATTGAGATGAGTATTGATGACAATTTGTCATGTATGTACAGCGTTGGCGAATGAATTCTTTAGGAAGCCGCATTGTCTCTGATGTTTAAGGAATAGACCAGAGAAAAACAAAAGCATTAATATCACAAAACACTTGATGGGACTTACATAAATAACTTTAGTTTGCCTCAAAGCCCAGCCGTATCTCCGTAGCAGTGAATAGAAATTTCTATTTTTGCAACCCGCACAATATTTTCATACTAATTTTTGCATGTTTCTGACGTCACAAACATGAATATTCACGCAAATTGCATACTTTACAGTATTTTCACGCTCTCTCGTGGGGCTACATTAACATTCTGGTAAAAACTGTCAACAGTTTTGAAGATCCCATTTCGTGTTTATTCATTAAAAAGCACATGTTGTTTTATGTGGTCTATGGCTTTAAATATATGATTTCCGCGAGTGTACTTTCATAGTGATATAATATGAGCTGCAAAAATACACTCTTATAAAATGAGAAAAACACACACATGTAGAATTAAATCAAATTAATGCATGCACCAATTATTTAACCTTTCAGATTATCAAATAGTTTTATTAATTTAAATACTCAAGAAAATTATTATAAATTTTCTCAGAGAAAGAAAATTACTCTATAACTAAAATAGTAATTAAATAATAGAAAATGAAGAGAAATATTTATGAATTAAATATGATTTACATTGTATATTTAAATTATTTTCATACATATGCAATAGTGATTTCAAATAACTATAAATTAAATTATAATATTTTGTCCTATTATTATTATTATTAAAATTAAAATCTACACAAACAAAATTCAATAGAAAATTTAATTAAATTAACAACAAAGAATCTCTCTCAGTTTATGTAATACGTAGTGTGATTATTTCTTGTAATAAACTTTTGTTCTTGTTTTTCTAATTGAAATTCATACACCTACGTGTATATATAATATATTATATGGAGATAATAATTGTATGGCATGCCGAAGTGTAATAATTTTACACATCATGAGATGAGAGTGACGTGAAGGTCCAGAGAATAATGTCCCAGCATGATCTCCCAGGATTAGTATGAGTCGATTTACTTTATATATAAGCTCTCTATGGGCTATCTCATACGGTATAATAATATATCAAGCGAGAGAAATCTATCAAGCTATATTTATACGCTCTAAAACCCAAGTGTTCTATCGTTCAACCACATTCAAATAATGATCCTCTTAATTGGATGCTTTAATAGAAAACGCTTTATTTAATTTATACAAAACGTTGTTTTTATTATAAAACATCGTATAAAAATGTGAGAAAACTATTTTTATACATATACGTTAAAATTTTAGTACTTTTAAAGGCGTAGAACACCTTGAACAAAAAAGTTGCGTAATATCCTAACAAACCTGAAAATCAACGTTGATTTGGCCGGAGTCATTGATTTCTAATTTATTTTCCATTCAAAAAATGCTGCTGCCGGTCACTGACGTCACAGCTCGCCCGGTTTACTTGCGCGCGGACCAGGCGAACTGTGACGCCAGTGACCGGTAGTGGCATTTTGTGTATGGAAAATAAATAAGAAATCAATGACTCCGGCCAAATCAACGTTGATTTTCAGGTTTTTAGGATATTACGCAACTTTTTTTTTTTTTTTTTTTTTTTTTTTTTTTTTTTTTTTTTTGCCACTATACTTCCATTCTCCTTACAATCAAGATGCACTGAATGCACTTGTTGAAGGTTATTTATGGAATTGTCAATTTCCTCAGAATGCTATAGCATTCGAGTACGGGGGAGATAGGAGGTAGGATGAAGGGTTGAAGGGAAGGTTTGGCGGCTGTGCCCTAATGGGAACTGTCTCGGTATTTACCTACCCGTCCAAGGGAACCATAGAAACCTTGGAGAAGACAGCCGATACTGGTCAGTTACCTGAACAGTATCTCCCGAATGCTCCAAAGGTGTTCAAGGTGTTCTACGCCTTTAAATAAATAAGCTTAAAGCCATAAACCACATAAAACAACATAATGTGCTTTATAATGAATAAACACGAAATGGGATCTTCAATACTGATGACAATTTTTACTAAAATGTTAATGTAGCCCCACGAGAGAGCGTGAAAATACTGTAAAGTATGCAATTTGCTTGAAAATTCATGTTTATGACGTCAGAAACATGCAAAAATTAGTATGAAAATGTTGTGCAGGTTGCGTAAATTGAATTTTCTGATCACTTCTACGGGGGTACTGTTGGGTTTTGAGACAAACTAATGCTATTTATGTAAATCCCATCAAGTGTTTAGTGATATAAATGCTTATGTTTTTCTCTGGTCTATTCCTTTAAGGTTTCAAAAAAAAGAAAAAAAATCTACTCTACACTCCATAGACGTGCAGCATGAAATGTCTCGTACCTTCATATAACGTACTGTTCGTGTCGTAATATTAATTAAAGTAATATAGGTTACATGCATCGTGGATATACTCATTAAACATACTCTGTATATTTTTTACTTAAGAAAATAAATAACATAATATAATGGCAATAGCACAACATTGTTTAACACGGAACTAACAAATTACGTAATTTAAGTTGTAATGAATAAAATTACATAACGTCATATTATACTGCTAGTCTGAAATATCATTCATAATAATCATACTGTACAACAAACCTCTTCTGCTATTTAATATACAGCATACAATTTGTTATTTTGAGCTGCAATTGAACTGGCATTAGAAGTTTTTTCAGTTATTTTTCAATTATTAAAAGCATTAAAGGCGTAGAACACCTTGAACAAAAAAGCTAGGTAATATCCTTACAAACCTGAAAATCAACTTTAATTTGGTCGGAGTCGTTGATTACTAATTTACTTTCCATTCACAAAATGACACTGGCGGTCACTGACGTCACATCTCGCCTGGTTTACATGCGTGTAAAACAAGCGAGCTGTGACGTCAGTGACCGCCAGTGGCATTTTGTGAATGGAACATGAAATCAATGACTCCGGCCAAATCAACTTTGATTTTTAGGTTTGTTAGGATATTACACAACTTTTTTGTTCAAGGTGTTCTACGCCTGTAAATAAAAAAACTTAATTGGCAAGTTTACAACAATGTAACAAAATCTTATTGCAAGTCGTGAAGTTAGCGGACATTATTTATTATCTGTCCTTGTAGGGTAGGTCCTGATTGAATTCTTAATATTTATGAAACGAAAGAAAACTTCAAAATATGTATTAAAAAGTATTTAATATTATTATTATTTTCATAGGATTTTTGTCCTTCAATATGTGGGTTATTTGAGCATGTAATAAAAATTAAAAAGTATTCTATAGACCGCTTGCACTCATATTTAAGAGCCGCCATTTTGTTGGTCAGGAATACATAGGCCAGCATAGGAAAAACATCATTTTTATTTTTTTAATTGCAAAAGAAGCTTCAAACCTCAATCAAAGCCTTATTTCTAGCTCCTAATAAGCTCGAAGGATATGAGAAAAATTTGTTGAGTTGAAATAAACGATTTTTTATGTGAAAAATTAGGAAAAACGAAGTTTCCCCTATGCTGGACAATGCATTAGGCACCACAAACATGGCGACAAAGCGCAAGGATGTGCAAGGGGTCTATAAAATTTGTATTTAAACGTGCATACGTATATATACGTATATGTGTGTATTAAATTACATTCTCACTTGTCAATATGTTTTAATCAATAATTCATCAAATAAAATAATGGATATAATTATAGGAGGGTTAATTCTAACGAATCGATCATTTTATTTTTCCAAGCGTGTATTTTTATTATAAAAGAAAGAAGTCTATAGGTAATTTTTCAAAAGATCAATTCAAATTCAATTATTTTTATGAAGAAAAAAAAACTACATCTATATCTCTCTTTGAAAACGAACAATACATCAACAATGGGGAGAAAATAAACTTGCAATTTTAGATTAAGCTTCGTGATTACAATTGCTTTGTTCTATATAAAAACTCTATTACGTCTCTCTCTCTCTCTCTCTCTCTCTCTCTCTCTCTCTCTAATTGCAAAAACTATATTAAAAAAGTGCAAAAGTTAATGATTAAATTATTTCCCTTTAAGGCATAAAAAAATAAAAAAATATCAATCGTTAACGTCAATCAGATAAATAATTATTGTTTGATTTTAATGACATTAAATTTGTATCGTCATTGTTCTTATACATTTGATAATATTTTGCGTTGTTAATGACAAAACGTAATCTCAAATAATGATATACACAAATGCCATGATATGTTACTAAACATTAACTAATTAATTATTATGAAATTTTACTCGATAATGTATTGTCAAGAGTGGTATTAATTGTTATATATAGAGCTGCTTTATGTATGCGTGCGTATGTGTAAGTGTGTGTGTATACAGTATGTATATGATGAGGCAGGTGAGTAATTAGTAATCAACAATGATGCAGGTATACAGGCCTGCAAACTTTAGTGTTGTATACCCAACTGGGAAGGGTGTATAGTTTGTGTATATGTGTTTATATACGAATAGTAAGAGAAAGAGAGAGAAGAGAGAGGCTAACATTTCGCATAGCGCGAATCATTTGTCATCCAATGTGATGTGTAGAAACTGTCTTGGAGAGAGAGGGAGAGAGAGAGAAAAAGAGAGAGAGAGAAGGGTCGTTTTCACTACTCATATCACTTCTTTCTAACTCACCCCTTTTCGTCAACTCCATGCACATATCTCTTTAAACACTGAAAAATAATAATAATAAACATGTTTTTGAAATTAACATATATATTTATACCAACTTTATAGAGAAACTGTACAGATATTTTCAACCACGATGGTATACAATCGCTGTACTTCATACGTTGCAAATTAAATTAATATTATATTGAAGCAGTACAGAATTTAATTCCACTTTGGTACCAAATCACTGTGCAAATCACTGTGATAGGTTACTTTAAGAAATAATGAATGCAATAAAAATTTTCAAGAATTATTATTGCTTTGAAGTACGGTTTACGAGCTATGAATATAATTTTTTTTAAACACATATATAAAAATGTATCTAAAAAACTTAAGTTGTTATATAATTATTTTCTCAGTGTCTTCTCTACTCTCTCTCTCTCTTTCTCTCTTTCTCTCTCTCTCTCTCTCTCTCTCTCTCTCTCTCTCCCTCCCATGCTCTCAAAGAACAAATTACAACTTCAAATGCAATACATTTCAACAAAATAAACAAACATCGTGATATCAACAACAGAGTAAACATTAATTCACATAAAAAAAAAAAAAAAAAAAAACGATTTCTAAAATTAGAATACGTTTATGCACGATCTAAAAAATTTATACTTTTTCCCTCCATTCTATATCGCAATTGAAAATACGTATACCCCTCTTGTCATAAGTATATGAATTTTTCATTTCTCTAAAAGGTAAAAAAAAAAAAAATAAAATAAAAAAAAAAATAAAAAAACGAAGAAATGAACATTTTCACATCTTTTATTCTGACGATCGTCGTAATAATAAATATTTCTTAGCTTCAATTATCCAACATAAACGACGTCAAAATTTAATTTTGTAATAACTTTATAGTTCTCTTTATTCATTATAATATACATTACATAAAGAATAACTAATATTTTAAATAAATTATATAAACTTATAAGCTGCCAAGAAGAAAGATATTGTATTATAAAGTCTGATTAAAATTAAAGCAATATCTCATTTTCTATAATATTTAAAGTTAATTAAAAAAATAAAGTATTAAAAGAGTTTTAATACAATAGTGAAAAGTCTTAAGAGATAACATTTATGTAATATTTTTTTTATTAAATGTAATTGTAAAAAAGATTTAATTTCACAAGTTTTTATACAATGTACTATACTGCATACATAATAAACTTTTTTTTTTCGTTCTTTTTTTTATTATTTTTTTTACTTTAACATTTAAGTTTTATACAAAAAAGGTGTTATACCTTATAATCATATAATACACTTTAAATAATACAAAATATATAGTTTACTTGAATCCCTTAACACTTCTTGGTAAAATATGATAAACTGCTGGTACTTCCCCTTTGCCTTGTTAAACTAATATATCATACTTTCTCGTCTTGTTTACAATACTTTGTTATATTTATATTCATTAAAAAAAAAGTGAAAAGTGAAAAGTTTAAAAAGTTTATAAAACAATTTTGATTCTTCTCTTTTTCTCTCTCTTTTACGTTATGCAAAAACAAAATACTCAACTTTTTTTTTTCTTTTATACACATACACAAATTTTGTTTACATTTATATATACATATATACAGACAGATACACACGTATATTCGAACATACATATACATATATCTACTTGAAGATTTAGGAGTGTCGTAACCTCCTTAGAGACCTGATTCTGTCTTTTCGAGTCTTTGTTTTCATTCTGATCCTTTTAAATCCATTGCACAACGAGTTTTTATGTGGCTATGCTACACATGTATTAAAGTAAACAAAATAACAAAAAGAAAAATCTGATAGTTTTTTTTTTTTGTTGTGCACCTGTATGTATGTAGTTATGTAAGTAAGGTTAAACAATTTGTTTACACGTAGGTCAATATTGAAGCAACATCCAAGCCACAAATTGTCCTGATAATGTCACACGTATGTTGGCTTGTGTATGTCGCAAAGGGACATATCACATTCTTGACAATGTAAAGGCGACAGCTTTTATAAAGCCAACACAGAATTTAATTGGAAAAAGAAATTCTACAGATTCATAACATACAAAAGAAATTTCTGAAACTTTTTTTCTTCTTCTTTTTTGGAAGATTCTCGCGAATTTACTCAACTTTTTTTCTTTTATACACATACACAAATTTTGTTTACATTTATTACATAATTATACATAATATACAGACACACACGTATTTATTATTGCAATTATAGTAATTTAAGTAATAACCTAAAAAAAATTGTACATATAGCCATAATTATAATTTTTAATAATAGCGTAACGTTACGATGAAAAAATTTAATATGTTTGGAATAAAAAAAAATATATTTATTTAATTACAGGCATAGACAACATAAAAACAAGAGCATTTGTATCACATTTGTATAAGACTTACATAAATAACATTAATTCGTCTCAAAACCCAACTGTAGCGCCGTAGCAGTGATCAGAAAATTTCAATTTAAGCAACCCGCACAACATTTTCATACTAATTTTTGCCTGTTTTTGACGTCATACACAGAATTATTCACGCAAATTGCATACTGTACAGGTTTTTTACGCTCTCTTGTGGGGACACACTTACATTCTCGTAAAAATTATTATCAGTTTTGTAGATCCCATTTTGTGTTTCATGATCAAAAAGAACATGTTATTTGATGTTTTCTATGCCTTTAAAGGTGAGCTGCAGAAAGCACGATAAAAATACAACTCAAATACTTTTATTACAGTATGTACAGCTCTGGCCAAATGTTTAAGAACGGGGCAGCGGCAACCGCAGCGTTTTCCCATAAAGATAACATAGTGTGCTTGCGGGTTGCCTATACAAATAGTTCTCAAACTTTTGACCAGAGCTGTACGTACTACATACAATGTAATAATGTAATGTAAAATTAAAAGATTTTATTGCGTTCCAGGACAAAATTGCATATCATATAGATTAATTCATTCAAATACAATATCTTCTATTATGGAAATATCTTGCATATATATAGAGTATTATGATAATTTAAGCTTCTGTATGGCTGGATTATATTGCCATGATGCAATATAGTAATATTATATATCAAAGCGTCAGTTACTGTTACAGTATATCTCAGCAAAAAAATATTCTGATTACTGTATACTATAAACCTTGTTAATATATAATGCACTATATCTAATGATTATATAAACCAATGTGAAACAAATATTATACATATAAAGAAAAAGTCAATATTCGTACGTACTTGAAGGCATGTTCTATAATAATAGTGTTATTCGTAAACCCTGATTGTTTATGGTTACTCAAAAAGCGGAAAAGGAAGTGACCGGAAGAGGAAACCACGTGACGGTAAAAGTGGGAGAAAAGTTGGTGCCAGCAGCAAGCTAGGCCTGAGCTACCTCTCACTTTTACCGTCACGTGGTTTCATCTTCCGGCACTTCCTTTTCCGCATTTTGAGTAAACATAAGCAGTCCCTGTTTTCTTGCTAAAAAAAAAAAAAAAAAAAAAAGAAAAATGCGCTTTACATTTAAATAACCATAGTTGATCGTCATTTTAGTAGTAGAAAATAGGGTTTACGAACAGCATTATTGTGTCAGATTATCTGATAGAAAGCAGTGTGAAATATTGTCTGTAAAATTTATAATATTTATTATTCCAAAGCTTACTAAAGCTTTTAATTTATTTATAGACTGCATTTTATATTTGTATATTTTTTCTTGTACAGATTATCTGTACTGATTTTTTCTACTATCTGAAGATAACTAATAAAATATTTAATCATTAACAATATTCCATGGGATTATTAATAAAAAGTATTTTAAAGTGACCATCACCATATCTTTTTCCTTTTTTCTACTTCCACATTTTTTTTTCGTGTTTTTTTTTTCTTTTTGTAAACAAACATCTTCAAACTTTGAAGCAAGGAAACAAAATCAACTTTTATTATCCTTTTTACGAAATTGACAGTATGATATTGGTACGTTGAGTCCTTGTCATTTTTTATATTAAAACATCAATCTGATATAAAATTTCAACAAAACAGATTTAAAATAACCTTGAGCTTCAATTCAAATCTACTTTTACAATAATTGAAAAATAAGAATTGACCTTTTTTTTTTTTTTTTTTTTTTTTTGAAACTCCAATAAGAAGATAATATACTTTATAATACGATTATATTAAAAGAAATTCTTTGATGCGTAAAAAAAGCAAAATATATTTGCAATCAATAAACTCTTATACAAACAAGATGCTGCAACTGTCGATCTTTTCAATTTTGCCAAATTGTTTCCTCTTTTATAAATTTAGCAATAAATTTTTGTCATTCAACATTAGAAGTAGATTTTTTTTTTCTTCTTCCTTGATATCTTGAAATTTTTATTGCTTTTTCTTTCTTTTGGTTTTTCTCACAACTTCCATTTTATTTGGATAATATTGTAATAAATTATACAACATAAAGAGGCACAAAGTGTTTTATAATATGAATTAGTTAAAAAATTTTGTTCAGAAAATATTATCAATTGGTTCATCCATTTATTTTGTCATGCAGTAAACGGATGCATGTACATATATATACGCAACATTATAATAATAAAATAACGTTCATTTTGAAACTGAACTAAAGAAGAAACATTTTCATATATATGTATTGTACACATAAAATAATACAATACAATTTTAAAATCAAATAAATATTAAAGTTATACAAAAATGTGAAGAATGAAAATAAAGCAGCAAAACTGTTGACTTTATTTTCTTTATATAAAACAAAAACTTTATTACGTTATTTTTACTTTTTTTACCTCCAAGTATGCCAAAAATGTAGTTTTAAATTACTGTCAAAAGTAATATAAAAATAAAATACTTCTTTTAAGTACCTCTATAGTAATCAAATTTATACTTTTCAATAAATATATGTGCGTCTCTTACGGAAAAAAAAAAAAAAAAAAGTGACGGTGCATTTTTATTATTATATTTTTTCCGTTTAGAAAAGAACATCAAAATGAAAACAAAATTTTAAAACTACACGTTTTTTTTTTTTTTTTTTTTTTTTTTTTTACAATCCATCTTTTTTATAATAATACTCGTATTTTTACAACAAACTTTATTTTTACGGATACTTAAATATACTTTCAAGACATATTAATATATAAGAAATGCGTGGATAGAATTGCTAAGGGGTCACATGATTGATATAAAGTGATTGCATTTATCTGACAAGCTGTCAAATAGACATGTGGTTTGTATGATGTGCACTGCTTATACGCAGTGAGAGAAAATAAAATAAAATATATAAAAAAAAGGTCCATGCACTGCAGCTTCGAAACTACGTCTTTTTAAAACTGATTATTGATTTAACGAACCGTGGTTAAATTTTTATCTTGTTCGACTGACCTAGAGAGAATAATAAAAAAAAAAAGTATAGTTCACAATGTGAAGTGTTTTTATGTTGACATGATTAAAAAAAAAATCAAATTTTTGATAGTGCGAAATTAACAATAAGGCTTTAAGAAATTGCAAGAACTGATGTAAAAGTTTTTATAGTTTTAAAATTTTAAGAACTAAGATATAATTTTAAGCTACAAATTTTATATACGATTCATTATATTATAGCACAATATTTTGATTATTATTAGTTTGTACTGCACGAGAAAAATGAAAATTCACAAATTAGGCTGTAATTAGCTTTCTCAACGTAATATTTTGTCTCTAGTCATCTACCGCGTTACTATACAGATGTTGTAAAATAGTGTGAACTTCCAGCGTAATTTATTTATTTAGTGGTAATAAGTAAAACTGCTAAATACCATAATTGAGATAACATTATACAGTGGCAGTCCTACAGAGGGGATTGAGGGGCGTATATCCCCGGGCCCACTAGGTTTGGCGGCCCCGGGACGAGGCCTATACAAGTAAAAATTTCAAAGCTCAGGAAAAAAAAAGCAAAGTTAAGGGACCGGAAGAAGAGACAAAGAGCAAAATTTGTATGAAATGTTATAAAATATTTTTAGTATAGACAGTGGAGTGAGGAGTGATCTTAAAGGCATAGACAACAAGAAAACATAAGCATTTATATCACAAAACACTTGATAGGACTTACATAAATAACATTAATTGGTCTCCCAACTGTAGTGCCGAAGCAGTGATCAGAACATTTCAATTTATGCAACCCGCACAACATTTTCAATCATAGTTAACTCTTTACTATCTTCTTTCCAAGTATTTGATAATTATTATTGTAACTACAAACTTTCTGTGCTTCACATATTAAAATGATGTAATAATCGCCCAACATCTTTCTTATAAATATTTTCAGACGTAGAAAATAGAAATAATGTATACTGCACTGCATCGAATAATTTAGCATATTAAGATACGATTTCATAAGTTTCTATTGTTTACAAGATAATATTTATGCAATCCAATAATTTAATTATGCATAGAGCAGAGCATAAATTATGAATAATTTCTACGATAATTATTGCTGCATCAAAACTATTTATTCCGAGCAGTAAAAAAAAACAATAATTCATATCGTCAAAAATTAGAAAGAATGTATTTTCAGAAGAATGTACCCCACTCCCCCATTTTTTCATCAGTGGTAAATACAAAAATTTAGCTTGTTATCAGTATAATATTATATTAAAAATTTAATCGTCATTACTTAATTACAAGTTGCAATGAGGAGGACTGATGATTTTTGGGACAGTGTTTGAGCACATTTTTAGAAAGAGTATAATTAATAGATTTTTTTAAAGTCAAAATTTACCTTTATTAATTACATTTCAGTAATTAATTCATGAATAAAAAATGACAACTGCGCCCCCAAAAAGCCTGTGACGTCATTTTCCGTTACTCGTTTGTTTGAATTTGCAGCGGAGTTCGATCGTCTTCTCCAAAATTTAACACGCGAATTAAAAAAAAATAATAATAATAAGTTGAAATACAATACAATAAAATACAGTTAAAGCCATACTCTGGTATAGTTGATAACTTCTGTATACTATTCAAGAAAAATCAAATACTGCTTCTCACTTCATGTAAATATTTTAACTTTTCTTTTTGGTTCAAGTAACATAATATAGAAACCAACGTAGTATATCAACTTAAAAAGAGAACGTCAACAGTATAAACATATAACCGCATCATATATACGTATTTCTACCTTTACAATTATAACATACATGTAAACATATTGTGGGGAAACTTTTTTATACCCTTAAAATAAATTCTATCATTTTATATATAAGCAGTGAACCATCAAAATATACTTCTGTAACATTTCTAAGATTATATATGTCTATACATGAAAGTAAACTTTTGCCTGAAGACTCGGAGGTCTGTCTCTCTCTCTCTCTCTCTCTCTCTCTCTCTCTCTCTCTCTCTCTCTCTCCTGTGTGTGTGTTAGTCGAGTGATGCAAAGTTATGAAACACGATTATGTACACCACAATTCTCAAAGACTGTGATTTTCAACTCTCCCTATTCCTACACCCACCAAAAGTTATACCGTTCTTATATAGAGATTTAGTTACAAACCAACTTAAATATCAATTAGTTGAAAGTTATTTTCAATACATAAACTCTATACTAAGATTCTAACTGTATAGTAATTTAATAATAATGTACCATAACTTTATTATTAAATAATATTATTATAATATACATAATATATTATAAATTATTATAAATTAATGTTAATCTACTTAATAATATTATTATATATAAAAAACAAAAGCTATATTATAAATTTTAATATTTAATATCTAAAAAAAAAAAAAATATTATATACTGTAGTATAGTATTGTTTATAATTTTATGTAAGTTATGAAATTTTTATAATTAAACTTTAATCCATCATAAATATTGTAAGTAATTATAATAAATATTTTTTTAATAATGTTTTATTATGTAAATTAGAATTTTAAGTTTTTTTTTTTTATTGTACGTACAGTAAAAGGGAGAAGAATTCTGCGTTAGTCAATGTAGAAATATGTGTGTGTGTTTGTATATTATAATATTAGTTTCTTAAGCACAGCTTTACGTAATTGCAAATTTTTATATCCACAAGCTAATATTACTTTCGATTTAATCATTGAAAAGTTCGCTAATAAGCAACGTTAGGAAAACTGGAAATAAATTGTGATTTTTATAAGGGCTTTTGGCCCAAGCAATAGAACTATCTTATAAGTCATTCTATATGTGTATATAAATAAGACTCCAAGTGAATTAGACTTGTAAAACTGTAACTTAAAAGCAACCATTTTTCAGAGAGAGAGAGGAGAGAGAGAGAGAGAGAGAGAGAGAGAGAGAGAGAGAGAGAGAGAGAGAGAGAGAGAGAGAGAGAGAGAGAGAGAGAGAGAGAGAGAGTGAGAGAGAGAGAGAGAGAGAGAGAGAGAGAGAGAGAGAGAGAGAGAGAGGAAAATCTTGTATTTTCTTGCAATAATGCATTCGTAGTTCGTACACAGAATTTTAAAGTTTATGCGGGGGCAACCAAAACTGTGTTACGTATTAAATTGGCCAACTTGTGTGCGGTCTTGAATGCTGGAATATAGAACAGCTGTGACTTAAAGGGTGGATTTATGAGTTTTTCTCGACACGAGCCAAATGCAAACGTTGATCGTTGCTGAGCTGTACAAATTCAGTAATGTATGACATCTGCTATATATATATATATATATAGTATATATATATATATATATATATATATATATATATATATATATATATATATATATATATATATATATATATATATATATATATATATATAATAAATCAATAAAATAAGTTTGCAACTCAAATATATCGATATCAAGAAATAATATATAAATATCAAATCATCAGTAATATTCGTTAACTTTATAAAAAATAATAATAATAACACTTTTCATTTAAATAAAATTTTATTGATTACATTGATTTTATTTAAATGAAATTTTATAACAGATATTGCAGTATAATAAAAAATAATTAATTTTTATTAAAATAATATTTTTAATAAAAAAAAAATTTATTAAAAAATTCTCTTATAATTTTGTTATAGTCGTTAACTTTTTTTTTTCTTATAGTATATTAATAAAACTGACAGTTTTTTTTTTTACATTAAATTATCTAAAATCAATAACTGCAATATAAGTTGCGCACTTCAGACAGAGTGAAAAAGTTTTTCATTATTATTGCAGATGCACTCTTGTAACCTCTTCAGATAAGAGAGCTTGTGGAAATAAGTTTTTTTTTGTCGTGTGAATGGATAAAATAAATTCTCCACTTCTAATTTTTGAAGAAAATAAAATAAAAAAGGTTTCAATTAATGTTATGTTATGACAGTTAGTGTATTGGAAAGAAAAATACATAAAAAAAAAAAATCTTGGGAAATTTGCAATTTGTAATACACGACTTGTATTACAAGTTGTTTCATTGTTGCAAATTTATGAAACTAAATTAAATAAACTAATTAATGAAATTAATTATGAGATAAAATTATTTTCTCAATGCTTTTTTTTATTTTATTTTTATTTTATTACAATCAGTTGCTTTACAGAGTGATCATGGTAAACTTAAAATAACTAAATTAAAACTAACAAGTAAGTTAAATCTAAAAACAGTTTAGACATAAATATAACAAATGCATAATACAAGTACACCACTCAAAAAAGGGTGCACGAATCCTAACTTATTTGAGATAAACACTTTTGAGTTTATCGAGCAGCTAAAATAATGCATTTTAGCAAATTATTAACAATACCTACTTTAAGTTGTTTTGATTTATTTTAGTCTAGTTTAAGTTAAAATTAGCTATTGTTAATAATTTGCTAAAATGCATTATTTTAGCTGCTCATAATAACTCAAAGGTGTTTATCTCAAATTAGTTAAGATTTGTAACTGAAGTCACATGTTTTTGAGTGACAATTAACATGCAATATAAGTCTATAAAATAAAAACTTGATTCACAAGACATTCTGAAAGCAACTTTACATCAAGTTTTTTAGCTTAAAAATACATCACATTTTAAAATATTATTTGAAAATAAAAATAAAATAAAATTTTTATGGGAAATCAAAATTCATCACAATTTTTTTTTTTTTTTTTTTTTTTTTTTTTTTTTTTGCAAACAATGACAAAAAAATCTAATGCAACTTGTGAATTGAAGCACTTGTAAATCAAATAATTAAAAATTACGTTTGTAAGATTTAAGTATAAAAATTAATACAAAAAAAAATTCATTATCTAAGTAAAGTAATGAAATATGGAAGTACATTTCCATGCCTATTATTACATCATAAGAGGCGTATTCAGAAATTATATAGTAGGTTTACCTTCTAGCAAAAAGGCCGCATTAAAGATTTAGGTATTCACCATAAAGAATACAAGAAATTTATTTATTTGTAACACAAGGAAAAGATTTTTATATATGTACTTAATTTTTATTACTGGAAATTTGAATTTAAATCGCTGATTTCTTCAGTCCTTTTTTTGCGTACTATTTTAACTTGATCATTTCCTCATATTTCTGAAATTTTACACTATTCAGCAATGAAATTTATATATTTGCAGTGAAAAAAATAGTAACTTGAGTACCTATGTAGGTTCAAAATTACGATCCTCTACACTTTTTTTTTTATTATACATTATACAACCCAGAGAGCTAACATGTATGTTGAATTATTATAGGGTTATATTTTAAAAATCTATTCTTACACAGTAGCACTAGAGACTTCATATATGAAAAGAACTTATATATATTACATAAAAACTCAAAGTTATAACATATAGGGTCCAGTAGTACGTAAGTTTTGGCTATCTCATTTATTCTTTTATATATTATGACAATCCCTAAATTTTTTTTTTTGGTAGAAAAAAAAGACAAGAAAGAAAGAAAGAAAGAAAAAAAATATTCTGACCACGTCATTTTTTATACGTGGTTAACACATATCAAACATGAAGAATTTAAGCTAACTTTTCTCTCTCTCTCACTCTCTTTCTTTCTTTCTTTCTTTCTTTCTTTCTTCTTTCTTTCTTTCTTTCTTTCTTTCTTTCTTCTTTCTTTCTTTCTTTCTTTCTTTCTTTCTTTCTTTCTTTCTTTCTTTCTTTCTTTCTTTCTTTTCTTTCTTTCTTTCTTTCTTTCTTTCTTCTTTCTTTCTTTCTTTCTTTCTTTCTTTCTTTCTTTCTTTCTTTCTTTCTTTCTTTCTTTCTTTCTTTCTTTCTTTCTTTCTTTCTTTCTTTCTTTCTTTCTTTCTTTCTTTCTTTCTTTCTTTCTTTCTTTCTTTCTTTCTTTCTTTCTTTCTTTCTTTCTTTCTTTCTTTCTTTCTTTCTTTCTTCTTTCTTTCTTTCTTTCTTTCTTTCTTTCTTTCTTTCTTTCTTTCTCTTCTTTCTTTCTTTCTTTCTTTCTCTTCTTTCTTTCTTTCTTTCTTTCTTTCTTTCTTTCTTTCTTTCTTTCTTTCTTTCTTTCTTTCTTTCTTTCTTTCTTTCTTTTCTTTCTTTCTTTCTTTCTTTCTTTCTTCTTTTCTTTCTTCTTTCTTTCTTTCTTTCTTTCTTTCTTTCTTTCTTTTCTTTCTTTCTTTCTTCTCTCTCTCTCTCTCTCTCTCTCTCTCTATATATTCTTGATTCAACTTGGGAACGATATAAAACTAAAATTAAATATATGTTTAAAAAAATAATAATACTATCATACCTCTTTACTTTTCTAAGAAAACACACAAAGATATAGTAAATTGAATTGATAAAATATTATCACACTTATATTCAAATAAAGAAAAAGGTTCACTTGGGACTCTTGACACATTTCAAATTATATTTTGCTCACATTCAATGTCATCTTTTTCAATTGAAGCTACTTTACTTCTTTTTCTTTCTCTCTCTCTCTCTCTCTCTCTTTCATAATATATATAGAGAGAAGAATTTCAAAAGAAATATTATTTTATTTTTTTTGACTTTCCATCTCATTGAGTATGGCTATATCTTGAGTAATGATATTTCCCATTGTGTACAATTCATTTTTTTATTTATTAGAAAAAGTTTGCATGATAAAAAAAAATGTAAATTTATCATACTAAAGTTTGTTTGTTTATTTATTATGAAGAATAAAACTGAAAAATTGATTTGTCATCAATGACAGGGTATTTATATTTTTCTGGTAAATTAGGGCTTATATTTCACAAAACTTGTCTCCCTGTCTGCTCTCAAAAATGCCCAAGCTATTTAAATAAATCGTTGTAATTTATTGCCAT
>OX439130.1:49136203-49252661 GCA_949318235.1 Ecdyonurus torrentis
TTGTAATTTATTGCCATGTCTCGTAGCTCGGAGAACATACCTATAATGTTGAATTGGTCGACAAAAATAATTTATTTCATGAAATAGTAAAATATCGCAAAAAAGTCAAAGAGAAATTAGAAGACCGGAATTTAATCCACTTACAGATTATGGCATAAAAACAAATTAATATATAAAACATAATGGCAATACAATGAGTCCATGGCTGTACTTATATTATACATTATTTGATTAAAGCTATAACATTTTTGTTACAATTGTAATACTGATTTAATATAAATTGACTGGATGTGCAGCAATATGTGTGTGTACATATAGTAGTGTTATCTAAAACCTGTATTTTACTTGTGTTTAAGAAGCCAATAAATGATTTGGTTTGAATGCTATCGTATATAGACTTAAAGTCCTTGTCAACTTACTTTTTTATCATTTAGAATACTAGATTGTTAATCACCATACCTTATTATCCATGAATTAGTTGATTTTGTATTTATTTTCACTTTGACGGTTATAGCACGCATATGACGTCACAATGTACCGATGGGGCTGTGATTGGCGAATTAGATGAGACGGCCGCCAATCACAGTCACTGCTCTGGTCACGTGATTAATTTAAACCCCTTTCTCAAGTTCTTTACCCACATCACGGCCCCATCGGTACATTGTAATGTCAGATGCGTGCTATAACCGTCAAAATGAAAATAAATACAAAATCAACGTGCTGGTATCTAATTTATGGATAATAAGGTATGGTAATTATCAATCTAGTATTCTAAATGATAAAAAAAGTAAGTTGACAAGGGCTTTAAGTTAACGTATTTATCCATATAAATTCATGGTATTTCCATAAAGTGTACTGAAGTATTTTTGTCATAATATATACTTTAGTCTGTATTATGCGACTTGTATAAAAACACTGCGCAGTTTTCTTTTGACTCGTCTTCTTTATTTTTTTTCCTCTCTATAATGCTAAATTAATAATTTTAAAAATTATGTCGCAGAAAATTAAATTTTAACCTTTATACTTTAACCTTTAACCTTCATACGATGATCACATAAACCATGTAAATTATGCTGCATACGTCATTATAACATTACGGTTGAAACTAAATTGAAATAGCATAAATAATTATTGTAAATAACATATAGTTATTATGCATTGTAATATCATAATATATAATATTATAATAATGATACAAGCATAATTATTAAGTATTCATTATTGTTAGTATGCGACAATGTGGATTTTTAATCCATCACACAAAATAATAAATATTTTTTACTATAAAAATACAACAATTTATAAAAATTTAACTTAAGATAGTATAAAAATGATTGAAAAATAAGACACGTGTTGACGTTTCTTAACTTAAAACTATTATAATGTTCATAAATCAAAAATTTAATGTCATATAACTTTATACATTAGATCAGCTTTGCCTCATTTTTCATTTATTTATACTTTTTTTTTTTTTATACATGTCTCTACTCACAGTATATTATAATAGATTTTGATATAAAATTTTTCAATAATAAATTATGGACAACGTATAATAAACAGAGAGCATATTATATGATGTAGATTTTATATAAGAGAATGTAAAATTTATACTCTTACATTGAAGGGGAGGTGATACGATTATGCAGAGGGTGTTGTCAGAACGTGACATTACATTCAGATCATAAGAGTGACGTCATAACGCACGCGTCCACTTCACTTGACTAAACTTTATACACTAAAGTCAGTCGATATATACGTACGATATATATAGCATCCTCATCATCTCCATGATATGCATAACATAGACTTGGCTCAATATACTATTGCAACGGTTTGACTAACAAGTAGGCACAGAGAGAGAGAGAGAGAGAGAGAGAGAGAGAGAGAGAGAGAGAGAGAGAGAGAGAGAGAGAGAGAGAGAGAGAGAGAGAGAGAGAGAGAGAGAGAGAGAGAGAGAGAGAGAGAGAGAGAGAGAGAGAGAGAGAGAGAATTTTCAATGAATGCCAAAACTTATATCACAAAGAAACGAAAGAAGAAGAAGAAGAAAAAAAGTATAACGTGACGACAAATCTCTTGAAAAATTTAAATAATTCTATTTTTGTAAATTTCATAAACGTCATACTATACTCTGTCACTACTGATGCGTCATTGAAATTTTATTGTATTTTAAAGTGACAGATAGAGAAGATGCTTTATATCATTTTTTTTTTCTGTATTGAAATTAACTCCATATCTTTAAGGAAGCGTCAGTATTATGACGATCACCTGATTAAAAAGTGATCGTGAATATCACTACTTACATTTGGTTTTTTCCCCCCCATTTATTCTTGTAAACTCTGTG
This sequence comes from Ecdyonurus torrentis, assembly GCA_949318235.1. Lineage (NCBI taxonomy): Eukaryota > Metazoa > Arthropoda > Insecta > Ephemeroptera > Heptageniidae > Ecdyonurus > Ecdyonurus torrentis. The sequence goes on from OX439130.1 coordinate 49,138,545, forward strand.
TTCAAATTGTTAACTCAATGATTTTCTTACGACATTGGATCACTAACTTGCAAAAATGAAAATAATAATAATAATAATGTTAGGCGTGAAGTGGGCCTTATTTTTGGCAGTACAGTTTCTATTGTAAACCAGAAGGAACTCAAATATGTAATAACTATGGAGTAGTAATTAGTAGTAAGTTTGACGTAGGGGTGTTTGAAAATTTAGGCTAATAAGGCTCAATGATAACTTTTTTTTTTTTTTTTTTTTGAGTATATAACAAAAGAGGTTTTTAATGCGTATTAAATTTAATGACAATTGACAATCAGAGCCTGGAGATTTCTGACTCCTTGTCCTTAAAAATTAGCTAGGGTATGGTTTAAATAATTATAACTAAACCAAATTATTCTTTTATCTACAACACAAATATTTTGATAAAAATAACATTTTAATATTTGATTTAAAAATGATGCAAAATGGGCATAAATTTAACTGACTGCTGATAATACTAAACAAATAGATTAAAGTGAGAAATGTAAAGAGCAAGCAGATTTTGCTATCAACTCTCTGTGTTTTAATATATTTGTATTATTTATTTTAACTTTACTGCTGGACACTGCAGCCATGAGCTAGTTGTGTGATATCTTTTGTTTCTCATGATTTGTGTTTGTTTGGACGACATACAAAAGAATTTATTCAATTTTTATCTCCGCAGTCATAAACTTTTTTTCTTGCTCTTCATAAATGGATAAAATATTAATATTATACGGGGAAAAAAAGCAGCTTAACATTACTAGTATTAGATTGTAAAAGTAAACTTTACATAGCTCTCTGGATTTTGAATGTATGGATTTTTTTTCTTGCGAGAAAGAAAAAAAAAGTTCATATGATGCTATTAACTATAGAGTACTCCTTGGCAGTTAAATTACTTAAATATTTTAAATAAAAAAAAGTTATTGAAAATGCAATAAGTGCAAGAGAGAGAGAGAGAGAGAGAGAGAGAGAGAGAGAGAGAGAGAGAGAGAGAGAGAGAGAGAGAGAGAGAGAGAGAGAGAGAGAGAGAGAGAGAGAGAGAGAGAAGAAATAGTAAATATTTAAATGGAATTGCATCAGATTTAAAAGCACTTCCAATATCTAAAGAGCAGTTCAACATTCCAAGCGAAGGCAAATGCTCAAAGCTAATTATTATCATTTTGTTACACGTACTTCAATGAAAATGTTAACATTCAAATTCAATTCAATAACAATTTCTATAGTTGTGTTGTTTTCAAAAGTTAAACATCTAAAAATTAAATTTCAAAATTCAACAATATATTATAAAAAAATCTTTCGTTTTTATATTCAAAAATAAAATAAAAGAATGTGACAGTAAAATGTATTATAGTATTTCAACTGTGAATTGATAGTAAAACAGATAGATACAAAAAAGCATACACAAAACATATAAACACATTTTAACTATACTAAAGCAGAATTTGGTGACGTGAAATCAATTATATTTTCTTTTGTATTGTTTTTAGCTTAGTACTCAACAACAACATTGGCTAGGCAAGTTTGTGAAACATTGTCACTTCTTGCAAACCATTGATATATCACATTTGTATACTTGTTTTGTATACGTTTTATGTATATATATATATATATATATATATATATATATATATATATATATATAAAAGTAAATGATTTATTTAACACATCAACAAAATAAGTATTTTACATAAGTTACGTCCGATTCTTACTTAACGTTATAATTTTTTTGTTTCTTAAATTGAAGCTAAAAGCTTTCTCTATGATGTTTATAAATTGTAGAGTAATGGATTTAAAAAATTTGGACTTTTTCTGATGATCTAATTAAAATGCTATTTTTGGGGGTGGATTTTTCCGGATTTTTCAAACTGCAAAAGTTCCCCGATTTCTTTTTATTTTAAATATAAATAGATGCTATATTGCCTAGGTAAAATCGTTTGCCAATATTAAACATTGAGATGTGTCATTTTGTTTATTTAGTGACAGTTGAGATGTAACCTTGCGACAATGGAGGTTATCGGTTTAAAAAATTCATAAAAATTTTCTATGGCTTAAAACACGCATTTCTCATTTAAATTTCTCCGAAATCGGAGGAGTAGTTTTCTCAAAAATCGCAAAAAACGTGTTTTTGCCCATAAGCGTAATGTTAAATTAGGGGACCCTTAGCTTTCCCCGCGTCACCCCGCGCGCTAAACCGATAACCTCCATTGAGGTTGAACTTGCCATATGTTCGTGTCAACAGAGATACACTGCAGCAATGATGATAATCCTACTGTATCTTTAACTATTAATATTTATTGATTTTAAAGAAAAAGTGCGTGATAAATAAACTTACAATAATTTGTCGTGTTCACTAATTTTTTACTCTCAATATTTATTATAAAGTTTAAAATAGAAATAAACATTTCATTTTTTCAAAGTAAGAAAATAAACCATAATAAGGGACATTGCCAGCAATTTTAATTTTATTTCAGATTTAAATTAATTATCTTTCAACTATAAACTTATTGTTCTTTTAAGAAGTTTAAATTTGTAGATTATAAAGCTGTTTTATAAGTCCGAGATTTTGTAGATAAAATGTTAAATTTTAATTTTTTTTTTCGCCTTTGTTTTGTGTAAAGTGAATTATTCTCCATAATAAATGAAAACCACACAACTGCAATTTGAGATTTCACAGAGAAAAATGAATTATTATATAATAAAAGAGTGCCACATGCGGTGGTTTTATTTGCTCCGTTGTATATATCATAAAAAAATAGCTTGTCTCTACTTTTACAGTTGAAGTAAAAAATTTATAAAAAAAAAACATATATATTTTTTTTGTATTACCATTAAAATTTTCAGGTCAGTAAGTTTCACTTTAAAATAAGTAAATAAAAGAAAACATGAACATCTCAAACATGCTTTCTTTTCAACAATGAAATAATTTTACTCACATATTGAATATAAATATGTAATGAATCGTCACATATTGTCAGAATATTGAGGGAAAAATTACAAAATTTTAATTAATTTTTTAAATTTTTTCTATGTATAAAAATTTACAAATTTAAAAAAATGACATTGACAAGTAATTAATTTATAAATATTTAAAAATACATTATAAAGTATGATAGGTATTGATATTTTCAATTATTTAACATGACATTGACATTTTTTTCATCCAATAATTAGTTTTACATTTTTTCTCATCGTTTATATAGAAAAAAAATAAGGCGTGTACTAAACCACGTAAAAAAAATTTCTTGAAGAATTGTATAGTTGTGAGGCTGTTTGGAGAAAAATATATGGATGCTCAAACTCACTATTTCAATTTGTCTTCGGGTAATACAAAGAAGAAAAAATAGTGCTTCTAATAGAAACTGTAAGTAATTTTAACTCAACACGTACAGGTAATTAAGGTAAATATAGTTGAGAGAGAGAGAGAGAGAGAGAGAGAGAGAGAGAGAGAGTATATTTAAGTTACATTACTTAAAGGAATAGACCAGAGAAAAACAAAAGCATTTATATCACAAAATACTTGATGGGATTTACATAAATAACATCAGTTTGTCTCAAAACCAAACAGTAGCCTCGTAGCAGTGATAAAAAAAATCAATTTATGCAACCCACATAACATTTTCACACTAATTTTTGCATGTTTCTGACGTCATAAACATGAATTTTTACGCAAATTGCATACTTTACAGTTTTTTCACGCTCTCTCGTGAGGCTACATTAACATTATGGTAAAAATCGTCATCAGTTTTGAAAATCCCATTTCGTGTTTATTCATTAAAAAGCACATGTTGTTTTATATGGTCTATGGCTTTAAACGTAAAATATAATTATTGTTAGCAATATTACTATAATAACAAAGTTCAAAATGAAATACGCGGGAAAAAACTTGTTTTTAACCAAATTGTGGTACAAAAAGCGACAAAAAACAAAACAAAGTTACATAGTTTGACACTTGTCAATAAATATAACTTTAAAGAAAATCCTTGTAAGCTTCAAACTCTTGAAATTTCTTACAAAATGTTAAGAAGAGTCATCAATTTCAAAGAAATTTACAGTAAATTCTATACGAAAATACATTGCAAAGATTTTTTGTTGTTGTATATACTGTATATATAAATCCCTTTAATGTGACTTTTTCTCTCCATTTACTCCAAATTTATTAAAATTTATGTGAAAATATAGGGAATTTTCATTTCTATGAATAAATAGGAATTTATTTTATTTTGTTATTTTATATAATATTAGTTCTTTACAATAATATAAAAAAATATATCATATAAATATTTTTACTTTTGATAAAAATAAAGTAAGTGATTGATGACATTCCACGGTACCAAATTTTTATCAATTTGTGTACATCTTATAGAAATTTCAAATATTACGTGACTTTATTCGTATACTTAAATCAATACAAACTTTCCTAAAATTCAAATAAATCATTGAATAAAAAAAAATTGACGTATCAAATACCATTTACATGCGGTTGTATATAATACATATTTCAATTAATTTTAAATACATTATAGATTAATATCATCATGTTATATAATATTTCTATAAATAAAATATACGTATATTATATTATATATAATTTTCTTTACGTATTAACTATATAAAATATTATTTCATTCTGAATAAAAGTAATAAATTTATCTTTATAATGTTGCCTGCAGGTACAAAAAAGGAAGTAAAATATAAATAAAAGGAATAATATTATTAATGTACAAAGAGAGAGAGAGAGAGAGAGTGAGAGAGAGAGAAAATGTACGAACTAAAAATGAATTTTAGGAATGGTAGAAAATACATCTCTTTTTCTGCTGCTCTTTTTTTTTTCTTTTTTTTTAAGTTGAACGTCAAGTATTTTTCAGTAGCGTGCTATATAGCTCAGTTGTAATTAAGAGAGACTGACGAGAGAGAACGAGAGAGAGAGAGAGAGAGAGAGAGAGAGAGAGAGAGAGAGAGAGAGAGAGAGAGAGAGAGAGAGAGAGAGAGAGAGAGAGAGAGAGAAAGTTATGGAATACGCGAATAAAATAAGAGAAATACAGAAAATAAAAGCCAGCATGAAAAGAGAAGAGAAATCGAACACAAAATATTGCGTAATAATTTTTTAAAGAAGAAAAACAAAGAAAAAAAATACTGTTACATACAACAGGACTCAAATAAAAAAATATTAAAAAAATATAATATTATTATGAAATTTATTTCTATATTTTATTAATAATAATTCAATTAAACATAAAGAATTAAATTATTAAAGTTTCCTTATTAAATATTGTAAACATGCTGCTGCTGCTGTTTTTTTTTTTTTTTTTTTCTACGTGTGTGACAAGAACAAGACAAGAAGTAGTAAAACTTAGTGAAGTATTCCTATAGATAATTTAAAACTTTTCTGTCTGTATGAAAGTTTGTTAAAGTGAGAATTATTGACCGCACACGGTTCTTTGCCACAAAACTCTTTCTGTGCAAAACTTGGATTCAATAGCTATACGTATAGAATCATACAGAGAGGTATAATATAAAATATATATTATGTACATACAGTATAGGTACGTATATATATATATCCAAATCCCTTGTGCTGCAAACAAATTGATTTATTCAATTGACTTCATGAAATATTTTTATATTATTCCTTTGTGTGTACTGTACCAAAAAAAATTAAAATGAAAAAATGAAATTGTAGATGTGTGTGTGTGTGTGTGTGTGAATATTATATAAAAACTAAAAGAGCTTGTTATAGAAATGAAACAACTTAGAAAAAAAAAAGTTGAATACGTAAATAATGCACGCATACTGTCAATACAGAAATATTATTTAATATATTTTCCTTTTTTTTTTATTTAAAAATTAAAAGAATTATAAATTTTATGGTGATAAACGATACACTTTAATGACATTCACACACGATACAATTTATTGTTCAATGAATTTTATTGTACAGCAATATCGATTTTTGTCACTCAATATCAATGCAACTCGATAAAGTTTCATGGTGCGAAAATGACTTCGTGTGATCATTTACTTTGCAAAATAGTCTTGTTAATATTTTTGTAAAATCAATGTCTTAATTTTTTTATTCTCTAATAATTTATTAACTGTAAAACTGTGTATATAAGTTTTGAACTTAATTAATTTTAGAATTTGATTTATTTTTAGATTTCATAATATTTCTTTACTTAATGCTCTTTTTCACGCCTTTAAAGTATATTTTTACGTAATAAAATAAAAATATATTATAAAAACAAAGTAAATGGTATTAAAAAATCTACATCTAATCTGTATTATTTTTTAAATCAGTTAAAATAACACTAACAAAGTGATCTTAAAGTTTCATAAAAACATTTTTTTTTGTATCCCAGATAAACAAGATATTATTTTCAAATTTACTTCACTGTATTACCTAACATCCACATCACAATCTAATTTCTTTAATTATAAGTAGTAAGAAGACCCATGCAGTTCATAGTAACATAATTACAACAAGCGTTGGTATTGCATATCAGTATTATTTACATATAAAATATACTGTATAATCAACAAACTAAAAACAATAAAAAAAACAATAATAATAAAAAAAAAATTAAAAAATTGGAATTGAAAAACAATGTTTAGCTTGAGAATGGTTTTAAATAGAGTATACTTATGCATTAAAAAAGCTTTTATTTTTAGTCTTCAGGCAAAATCAATTTGATAAAATATATTACAAGGTATCATGTTCTTTTGCTGTGAGTGTACAAAGCATATTATGTACAGTATTGTACTATATTATACAGTACACATTCATATAATTAATTGTACATTAACTTTACAACATACTTTTACGGTCATTTCTTTACACACAGAAATAACTTTTTTAAACTTTAATTCTTCTTGTAAAAAAAGTAATTAAAAGCAATTAAAAAATAATTTCAATATAAAATAATTACAACATTATATAATTGAAATAAAAAAAAAGTAAAAAAGGAAAGAAAGCAGCGTTACTTTCAATTATTTCAAAAGATTTTCTTGTTATATACAATATAAATTTAGAGTATTATAAAAAATTACAATTCCAAAAAAAAAAAAATAATAAAAAAAAATAATAAAAAAAAAAAAAAAAAACTCACACGTAAAAAAAGAAGACTTTATTCATTTGAAGTTAATATAATTATAATCACACTTTTTATGTTTTTTTGTTAAAAAAAAAGAGCTAAAAATGATATGAATTATTAATAATTTCAAAGCTTTGTATGATATTTTATATGTATATAACAGACTGTAAGAATATTAAATTAAATGTGATTTATCCAACGTCTCGTTTGGTCTGCACCTGCTCACTCGCTTTCTAATTGAATAATAAAAGCTTGCGCAAGTCTCACTTCTCTTTACGCTTTTGTTTTTACTTTGCTACTCGCGAAAACATACCTTTCTGCAACTTGCTATAATATACATGTAGATTTATATATTCCTTAACTTACTATCAAAAACAATCCTAGTAGAAATAACAGCCCCTGCAGCTGGAACTACGTAAATATGCAACCCGCACAACATACTTGTATATTTTAGAGTATAAGAGGGGAGAGTGAATTATACATGTGTAAAATATACAGTTTTTACCGCATAATTATATAAATTAAAATAAAACATTAATAATTTATCCTAATTACTTTAATATCAGTTTTAGTGAGAGATGCGCTTGTCAGAATATTTAAGTCGTCTTTTCCGCAGAATATGTTTGATTTATTGTTTTGTCAGAGAGAAAATATGGAATCTGGATTTTGAAAATAACATTTTTGATGTTGATACATAATATACGGAAATCCACCATCTTGGTGTATAACTTTAACATAGGAAGTATAGGAAAATGTGCAGTCAAACTTTTTGTTAAAAACATTCTTCCCCAAAGAAAATATGTACTAGAAATAAGAAATATCGTTTTATTTAAGAGGAAGAAAAAATATATACTAGAATACATAAAATTATTAGAGTTCTAAAAGCACGTAAAACTCTTTAAATTTATAGACTTTTTTTTTCCAGAAAAACTATGAAAAACTTTTCTACTCTAAAGCAAGTTTTAATTTATTATTTCCTTATTTTATATTAAAATTTTATATTTAAAACAAAGATACGCAAATTACAATGTTTAATTAGAATAAATTCATATATTTGAAAATATAATAACTTCATTTTTATATTTTTAAGAACATTCTTGTAACTTTTTTTTATAAAATTAAAAAAAATTGGAAATCAGTCATAAATCATTAATTAATAAAATTTTCTGGTCCAAATGACAATATATAAAAATAAATAATAAATAATCATGAGTATTAAATTAACAAGTATATTTGGGTAGTAAATTAATTGGTCTATATAGTAAAATACGTGGTTTAATAAGCGAGTGGTTTGTCGATTTATAAATTATTGTTGCAGCATGGGGAAAAAATATGGTTTGATGCAAAATGGTGTTTAACTGACTATATAGACATGTGCACTAAAATCAACCACTAAATAGCCCCCACCCCCATCCACTCCCGCGTGCTGGATGTTACATGCATGCAGTAATGTGAGAGTAATGTAGAGATTCTACTTCATACAACGTTACACTTTATTGTTTGTTTATTTATTTATTTAATGAGTAACTTGAGCTGTGTTACAACCTTTGTGTGAATTTCTTTATTTATGTATTATTTTTTCAACATTCATATTATAATATAGGATACTTGGGTGAAAAGATTTCATGTATTGTGTATTTAATTTGTTTTCAGGGGAGATCTCAGTATTTATGTGTTTCGTATATTATTATTAAATAATTTGTTGCTGAAAATGATGACTTGATTGTTTGAATCTACATAGTATACAGTATGATATGCATATTTCTTCTTCTTCTTTGGTAACAAATCATTGATTATCAAATATCAAGAAATTGGTTGTTAATTTGTAAAATTTGAGTAAAAAATCCACAGTTGAAAATCGATCATATCAACTCAACAATGTGCATCCATTTGTCGTAATGCTATAAAGTTTAGGCATAACCGTCTCACACTTTTATCAACGCTTTGTTTTTTGCACACAATTTATTTATTTATTTATTTGTCAACCAAAAACAGACTTGCGCCCAATACATTGGCGGTATACTCAGTACAAATAATCAATATATTACAATCAAATTAAAATTAAAAAAAGCTAAAATTAGCTAAAATTGCTAATACGTAATAAGTTCATTGTCTAATCTTTATGTAAATTTACATTTGTTGATCAAAGCTTTGCAATCGTTAAAGTATCAGCCAATAACCCCTCCCCTTTAAGCATCGACTTAGGGTTAGATAGTAAAAATTTAACTTCTCAAAGAATTTTCTTTAAATTGTCAGAACTTCTAAATTTTGGGTGGAAACACACATCAAATTTCATCAATTTCTATGCTTCGCTTCGTTGTAAAAACGACAGGGCTATAACACTAACTCACACTAAAACTATTACATTCCTATCCTTAACATACTTTTCATCCTTTACAGGATAAGTCAATGCCATTATAGCTATAGGTAAAAGTATGTTTTGACCTATCCTTTCGTCTATGTCTGCAAGTGACCAGATTAAATATGCGATAAAGTAAGAAAACAAAACAAGCTTGAAAAAACAATAACTAAATTTCTAGCATTTTTCTCTTTCTATGAGAAAATACTTTAAGGAAAATCAGGTACTGCGGGATTTGACTAAAAAGTTGTAAAGAAAAAATAATCTGAACCTTTGCACAGTGATACATTAGGATAAGGTATCAAAAATGTAAAAATTTTGGGGGATCACCATGCTAATTTTAGTCCCATAACAGCCCATGTTAATTTAATTAATTATTTTCTCTCTTATCTGATGGTCATCAGTCATCAGTTCTAAAAATTTTATCATATGTAGCTGTTACTATTAACTTTCAAATGGCATGCCTTACAATTTAAAAGACTTTCTAAAAACGACTCATACATTTATTGACAGCAATTTAAATTTTATATGTCCTGTATATATAGAAAAGAAATGGGTTTTGAATCATCAAATTCAAAGACTCAATTAAATCCAAAAACCTTTAATATTATACTTAATTTATGTACTCGTAGAAAGGTATATGTTTGATAGCAGTACTTTTCTTTTTCAAAGAAAAATATATTTTATTATTAAAATAACATGAAAATTGTTGTACTGTACATTAAAATATTATTTTCGATTGAAAAAAAAAATGTTATAAATAAATAAAAAGAAATCCAGTTTCTGTGCAAAATTGTATTATCCTTTCAAATCAAAAGTTACTTTTTTTTTTTTTTTTTTTTTTTGAAAAGTAGCAAAAATCTCTCAGACTTTATTCACTTATTTCTATTGATGCGTCGTAGAATTCAATACAAACATTTTGTCAAAAGGTCAAGACCATTTATTTTATTCAACTTACTTTCAATATTATTGAGAATTTTTTTATAAAGATTTCTTTTTTCTTTTTTGGCTACCTGAAAAGATTTTTCTCTTATAAGTGATGACTTGAATGGAATAGTAAAAAAAAAGGTAAGAAAAGTTCAAGGAAATCAAAACTATAACAAGGAAACAATTGGGAAATTACCATTGATTTGTACGTACCTGCTTTTACGTGTGATTAATATTAATGTAACTTTGATGGGGGAAGCAAGTAAGGTTTTAGATATATATAATTGTGTTAATGGAGAGTGCAACTGTGCTGTATTCAGTAATAAGCTCTGAGAAACAACATAAGGGACAAATGTGTAATTCAAGTCTGTAACCATAGCAAATTAATAATGCTCTGTTTATTCGTTATGATGCCATTCTTGAGAGAGAGAGAGAGAGAGAGAGAGAGAGAGAGAGAGAGAGAGAGAGAGAGAAGCTCTATATAATGCTGTTGAAGCCAACATTTTCCTACAGATTGAGGTCAATAATTGCAAACAGCTAATAAAAAAGTAATAGATTAAATCCCTAGAAGATTCCAAATACTCTGACCAAATTATTTAATATCTTGCTGAAAATCTCATTAAAAATAACATGCATAATAGCAATCGTAACTTCTAATCACTATTATTATTATTTTTTTTTATTCTAATGGGACTAGAATAGTTAGTAATTTTCTATGGATAAAAATAAATAATTGATAATTATGATAGCTCAATTTCAATAAAATTTATCCAAAACAACATAAGTTATGCTGTATTGTATAAAAAAAAAATTTATGCAATAATAATTTAGCAATATTTTTGCTGTACAATATGACAGCATTAAATACGTAATTTGTGACGTTTTGTGTAGATCTGATTGGTACTTACTAACAAGTAAGAAGAACCTATGTCAAATATAAAATACAAAATTTTAAAAATATATTAGTTTTAAGGCCTATAAGACTTAATGTCAAATGCAACACATTTTTTTTTGTCCTTATTAATGGTGGCTTATTTTGGAAATTTTTAACAAAGGTATTATAGCTGACAGAATAAGCTTTATAATAATATCAAATTTGATGGTATAAGACGATAGAAATCTGGGTATATTGGACCAGTGACTCCATCCCCTCAATATTTATGCTAGAGTCAGTATGATAAAATTTAGCAATAATAAAAAAAGTTAAGGAAAAAAAAGTCTTTTATTTTGGAACTAAACAAATTTAAAAGAATTCAGACAAACGATTGACATTAGTTTTAATAATAACAACGTCTGTAATTGTCTTTAAAAAAGTCTCAAACATTTTAAACTAAATTTATTGAAACTTTCCATAGTATTTCGAACGTCAGTTTTTTTTTTTTTTTTTTTTTTTTTTTTTTCTACAACAGTTTTGTTACAAAATTTCCAATAAATTCTCTAAACAACAATGTCTGAGTAAAATTGAGTTTAACATCAAATTTTTTGTATATTATCTCTACTAACGAGGATATTATTTACAAAGTTATACAAAGCACATAATTTTGAAGTGTTTTTCTTTTATAAAGTAATATTCTCTCTATCATTACTTGATTATAATCTATTGAACGCTGAGGCAAGAATTCTTGCTAGCTTTTGCTTTACTATACTTGCACTGGAATGTATGATCACATGGGCAAACTTCCAACATGACATAATATTCTAAAACTACACAGTCACTATATATTCTCTGGATTATTCTCTAGAAATCTCTTTCATTATTATGTAAACTATAGAGAAAACTTCATTATTATGATTTCATTTCATATTAAAACTAAATTTAATTGTATTTCTATATGAATCATCGTAAGTCTTAAAACTTACACTTTTGTTATCTAACGCAAACACAATTACACTAACAATGCACCAGCTTGATGTATTATAAAGTTTTAAATGTAAAAGAGAATACAATACAAGTAGCATAGTTTTGAGTTGAGTAAAAAGGATATCAATAACGTATGTTTTGAAGATTTTCAAGAAAAATTAACACTAAAATACTTTTTTATTGCTTTTCATATTTTTTTTTTTCTATGAACTTTATTTATAACACGATATAATTAAAATAAGATCTCAATCCTATTCGTATAAAATAATTAAATATTTTGTGACTCAAAAAGACAAAAGACTTTCGACTACGAATGAAATTATTTATTCATCTTCAAAAGACATTATCAAACATGGTTTACAACCTATTTAAATAAACATGTATTTTATACACATTATAAATTTACAGGATTAAGTATTAGTGTACTTTTATTATGTATCGTATATATGATGAGAATAAACGCCATCAGAAAATTATCAAAATATATTCTTTCTGTTTAAATATTATAAAATAAAACATATTAAATACAAGTTAATGTTTCTTACCGATGAAAAACAACAACATTTTTTTATTAGCTTCAAACATATGTATAAAATTGAGACTTGTTTGCAACATTAAAAGTTCTACGTTGTCGCTGCAGTAAGTGGTTTTAATAATAGCATCAGTCCACAATGTTAGTGAATATGGAGTTATGAAGACCTTAACACTTTCTCGCTCACATTCTCATGGACGTTATTTTTTCCTCTCTTTTCTTTTTCTTTCTTTTCTTTTTTTCTTTTTTTTTTTAACGAATTAGGCCCCACGCACGCTGAATTCAGTAACGGACATCCATCACATAAGTTCAAAAATATTTGCTAGTTTTTTTTTTTTTTTTTTTTTTTATACATGAAGCTATATGCATGGGCACATGAACCTACCTACATAATATATATTAACATTGCCCTGGTCCGTCTCCGCTCTTTTTTTTTTTTATTTTTTATTTTTTATTTTTTTTTACATAATAATATCTGTATACATATTTAATAAATGCAAATACATGTGACTTACATCCACTCTCCATTAATATTATTTTTATTTATTATTATTATTTTTTCTTAATTTCATTTACTGCATTCAAACTAAACATCAAAAAACAAAACAAGGTGTAGTTAAGTTTATTGGTCATCTGGCGTATATGTTTGTATATGTATACTGGTATACAATACTGTATATTATGTATTGGTGAAGTGCACGTGAAAAAATTACAGTCCCTTAATTTTCTTTTATTTAGCATTGCGGGATTTTTAGTTTTTTTCATTTTTTTGTAAGAACACTGCTGCATTAAGAATGAAAATATTTAAGTGAGGAATGTTACTCACAATTTTACATGTTTTAAGCTATTAGAAATTTCAAGAATCTTTGCTTGCATTAGTTTCACGTTACTACGAATAATAAAAAAGCATTATTACTGTAGTGATAAACAAACAAATAATCAAATTACTCTTTAAAGATATGAGGTGATTTTTCTCACTTTTATGTTGCCTAATCTTAGGGAAAAAACTTTTTTTTTATCCGCATTAGATTTAAAAACGTGTGAAGGTAACTAAAAAAAAAAACTTTGAAATTCACAATTCATGTGATGTATATAAAAAAGTTACGTCTCTCTCTCTCTCTCTCTCTCTCTCTCTCTCTCTCTCTCTCTCTCTCTCTCTCTCTCTCTCTCTCTCTCTCTCTCTCTCTCTCTCTCTCTCTCTCTCTCTCTCTCTCTCTCTCTCTCTCTCTCTCTCTCTCTCTCTCTCTCTCTCTCTCTCTCTCTCTCTCTCTCTCTCTCTCTCTCTATCCTTATTTATTTCTCGCTATAAATAATTCTTTGAGGCGATACATAAGTAGGATTTAGTATATCAAAGGAAAACGTTACTTGTCAATATGTTTATACTTCATTGAAAAAGCTTTCGGTGACTTTAAATAAGCCGATCTCTCAGCTTTAAACTCAAAGTCACACACACAAAAAGAAAGTTAAATATGTTTAAAAAATAAAGTGTTAAAACTTTCATTGGTCATTTATTAATTTTTCAAACGTGTTAAATTAAAAATGTTTTACCTTTTTTTAAACTTTATGATTTATTTATAAATAAGAAAATCTTTTTGAATATCTCCCCCCTTTCCTTTATGCTTTCCCTCATTTTGGCAGTCTGTTTTGCATGGCATAAACATAAAACTGTTGGAAAAAGAATTTTTAAATCCAAGTTTGCTTCCAGTTCCTTTTAATCTGTATTAAAAAAATTAAGACCAAAAAAAAAAAAAAAAAAACATCACGATGATAAAATCCAATATTTTAATTTCACTGGTAAATTTGAACTAATAAATAATATTTTAGGCAAAATAAAATTTGTAAGTACCAAAAAACATATAATATGTAATATAAGATGGTTTTAAGAATATAAATTTTTTATTTTAACCTGGAAAACCTAATATAAAGACTAAATGTAAAAAAAAAAAAAAAAAAAAAAAAAAAAAAAAAAAAAAAAAAAAAACACGCACTTAAAAATTTCTTGTTAACAAATTGTACGCGTACTAACATTAAAATCTTTACTTTTATAGAGATTGCAAGTGTATGGATGAATATTTAAATGGTTATAAATGCATCACGTTTTTTATGCAAGAGCAGAAATAAATACGCCAACGATATAATTTATGCTATATAGTACCTATAAATATAATTATGTAACAATTTAATAGTTATGTTCTTCAGCGGAATTATTTTATTTGTTATTCTCAATTTACAACTTTTATCAGCATTTATTATATAAAGCATTCCCTATTTATTGTAAGGTAATATATTAATATTATATTTTTATTGTAATGTACTATAGTGTACAATTTAATGTAACAAAATGATCTCTGATTATAATAGAAAATGTGTATTATAAACGATTCAAAGTAATATTATTTTACTTGTAATTTTTTAATAACTTTCAATGGAGGTAATCAGTGAGACGCACGGAAAAAGTTAAGTAGTCCCCTAATTTTCTATCCTATAGCAATGCTGAACCATCTTTCTTAGCTTAATTAGAAAAAAACTACAGTACGAATGCAGAAATTATTTTACACACTTTTTATCAACTTTTACATAAGCTATAATAGCAAAAAATTTAGAATTTTGAAATTCAAGAATTTTTCACGAACGATATCCGCTATTTTATATTATATTCAAACTTTTATATCCTATCATTTTAACTTTTAAATGTACGAATCTCACAACAATAACAGAAAAAACAACAACATATAACACAAACAGAAAAATTATGTTAAAAATGTGTTATATGAAAACCACAATTAAAAAACCACAAGCTTAAAGTATACTATACTTTGTTGAATAATAAAATAAATGGATATTTTACATAACATATAAAAAAAAATGCTGTGTAAGTTGTACGGGTGTAAAAAAAAAAAAAAAAAAAAAAAAAAGGCACATATTTATTTTTTATTTTTCCACCACACACGCAGAACTGTCAGAGATTCATCTCGTGTGTTTCGCATCTCTATGTAAGCTCTTTCTACACGCAGCAACAACTTTTGCTCCTCTCTGTGTAGTATTATGTAGTCTTTTTTTTTTTTTTTTTTTTTTTTTTTTTTTTTTTTTTTTTTGCAAGATAATAACACAAGGTTTCGCATCGTTGCATCCACTCTGTGAGAGAGAGAAAACGGCGATTTTAATACTTTACTACTAAACAAACGAGAGATTTTTGCTCTATATACTTATACAATATCAAGAGTACTTTCTATGTATTTTCATGCACTTATTTTTCCTACATATTGTGCTAGGTAAAATGTTGTTACTATTGTTATATTATATACTCTCTCTCTCTCTCTCTCTTAATTACCATAATAAGTTCTCTATGAATATATTTTCCTCGTTCATATGTTTATTAAAAAATGTTCATTATTTTTCCCCCTTTTTCCTCATAGTTTAATATGATTTTCATTGTAGTTATTATATTTGTGATATTCAGCTCAAAAGTATAATTATTATGAGTTAATTAGAAACGTATGTATGTACTGTATAAACATAAAATTAATACGGTATAATATGTAAAAGTTTGTGTTAAATATCATCATGTATGTACACTAGAGGTCAATGTAATTTACATAGATATAATTATAAAGTATTTATATAATATTTACGTGGATGTGTTTAAAATTTCATATTAAATCAATTAAAAAAAAGTAAGTACAGTTTTTTTTAATAAAATATTGAATTCTATTCATGGCATATGTTAATAACATACATTTATTTAAATACAGTTTTGTGTCAAATGAAATCTCTATATGATCGCATTGTATGGCCATAAGCCAATAGAATTTAATTTTTTATTTTACATACTGTACATTCTCAAAAGCTGAAAATTTTAACAGTTTTTATTTAAAACAAAAACAAAACACGGGGAATTAGTTTATGATATTTTGTCCTAATTGAGTTTTACACAGCTCGATCATAAACTTGACTAAAATAAATAAATGACTGATATAAATAATAAATTTGACTTTCATGTACTGTACTGAAGATAGCTCAGATAGTGACTGAGCTGGTATGGCTGATGTGAGTGGGGTGCGTACGTGAAGTGTGAGATGAGAACACAACATATTGCATGATGTGTGTTTATCTGGTGTTTACATGCATTTCATGATGACGCACAGTAATCAGGAAGTGCGTGATTGATGTGATAGCACCGGCTTAGGCGCTTTCACGATTTCTATAGTCTATCATAGCAAATGCCGGGCTGTATATGGCTCGTGTGTGCGGTTTGTATTGTAAACGTCAATTAAAACATTGTCTGGATGGGACTACTGTATATATGTTAAAGGTGTAGAATAAAAAAAAATGCAAAAAATAAAAAGAAAGAAAGAAAGAAAAAGAAAGGAAAAAAAGAAAGGAAAAAAC
The DNA here is from genome assembly GCA_949318235.1 of Ecdyonurus torrentis. Taxonomy (NCBI): domain Eukaryota; kingdom Metazoa; phylum Arthropoda; class Insecta; order Ephemeroptera; family Heptageniidae; genus Ecdyonurus; species Ecdyonurus torrentis. The sequence continues at coordinate 49,155,713 of OX439130.1, forward strand.
GTTATAAAAGTTAGGCGTAGGCGGGATTTGAATCTGCATCCCCACTAGGACACACAGACACAAGCCACCTCTATATTAAAGTAAATCCCCGTGATACTATACTTTATTCTAAAAGAATATCTAATTTAGTGCAATTTGTTAAAAATATTTTAATAAATTCATATAAAAAAAAACTAGAACCCTTAAAGCAAAAACCAATCTTTTAAAATTGACAAATTAATTGGTGTCTGGATAATTGAAAACAGTAATTGTATAAAGTAACAACAATGTTGAGTTTTGAATAAATAACTTTTTTAAAGTTAAAAAAAGAAAAAAAGAAAGAAAGAAATCTGCGTTGGTTTATACAGATTTTTTCCTCATTGCGATTTCTAATTAACGTAAGTGGTATAACATTTAAAATTTAAATATGCGTAAAGTTTCTAAGAAAAATAAAAATGTCGCGAGTGACTTGATGGTTATGATATTTAATAAAATTTGCTACATTATAAAACTTGTTGCTTTTTTTTATAACAATCTATCTTCAAAAAACTTTTTAATGAATAATTTATATAATATACAATTTAAAATAATGATATTTCAATTCAATTATATATCAATCAACTTTATTATTATTATTAATTAATTTTAATTATTTGCTTTGTGTTACAGTGATGAAGATATAACTAATTTGATGAGCAGTCATTAACTTTGTTTTTAAATTTTATTTCATTTTCATATAACTAAGCCAATTATAGCAAAATATTATATTTCAGTTTAATTAATTGTTAAATATAATTATCAAAGTTCAATTTTAAAAAAATCTGATTAAAGTGTTTTTACGTAAATTTCTCAATGCGTAAAGTTTTTTTTTTCTTTCGAGGTCCTTAGTATATTATAGAAGTTAATAATGCGCATCAAAAATTACAAAGCTGAAAAAAAAAAAAACGTTGTACGAGTGTTAGTGAGATAAAAAGATATCTCTTCTATAGGTAAGGGTGTTTTTTTATAAATATGCAGATTAAAAAGAAATTTTATAATGAAATCCTTTTTATACAAAATGACATTATGGTCAAAAGTTATACGTCATTTTACTCATTGTTAAATAATTTGCATACAAAACTAAAACTACATTAAATAATACGTTGTAGTTAAAGAATGTATAATGAAAAAGATATAATAGAAGAAAATTACTACGAGTGAAAATGACAGAAAAGTTAATATTTATATTCAAAGAATTTTATTATATAACAAAGTTTACAGAGTGCTATTTTTCAAAATGAGATCGTGACAGAAGAATGGTATTTCTCTCTCTCTCTCTCTCTCTCTCTCTCTCTCTCTCGTATAGTTACGATTGTTCTCTCTCATTAAAGTTCACATCCACAAGTTAAAGAATGCAACATTATATAAAATAACAAATGTTATTCTTTCTACTTTGTCAGAAATAAAATGTGCAATTTAATTATACATAAAATTAAATATTGTTTGCATTTTTCTATTCATAATGAGGATGAAAAAACAACAACTTATGTTACAGTTGGTAATATAATATAATAACATAACAATTATAAAATTAAATATATATTTTAATAACTTTTATTTTTATATTATTTAATGAATTTTATTGAAAATAAAAGTTAGTTAAATTTTTATTCATTCGTATTTAAGATGAAAAGTACACCCATAAGGATCATTCAAACATTTTTTATATACCAGAATTAAAATAATGGGTATTTTATGAGTAATGAGTTAAATTAGCCTTTAAAAAAGGGGAAAATTTATGAAAGGGTTAGAGCTATTTTTTTAGATTTTAAATTAAGCTGTCTGAAAAAAGATATGGGAAAAAATGTATGATAAACTGCTTTTATAGATTTTCATAATTCTTTAGAGAATGAAATAATTAAAGAGAAATCCAATAAATATTTGTTGAGGAAAAAAAAAGGTTACGCAGTAGAGAGTAATATGATTTTATGTATAAAATTTAATAATGAAACACTATGTTTGTGTACTCCCTATTGTATAATTTGAATTTAAATATAAACTTTATAGTTTAAATGCAAAATCGCAGACTAGTCTGGGAAAAATAAAAACAACATAATATTTGTTTTGCTATAATGTACTGAACTATATATTAGTGACTATATTACTTACTTGAAAATTTAATAATCCATATTATATATATATATATATTATTTATACATTAAACTGCTCTAATAAAATTAAGCAAAGGTCGAACTGCACACAAACAATTGAAACGGAAGTCACATTGAGTAACAATTATAAAATTTCAAAGCCATAGTTGATTACATTAAATTAAAATAACAATTAGAACTAATTACTTTAATTACCATTAAAAAAACGAGTCTGTGGTGCAATGGTATGGGTGCTGATTTGACATGCGAGAGATCACGAGTTTCTTTTCTCAGTGGGTATGTAATGTATAATATGCGGTGTTTTAAGTTGCCGTTTAAGACCTGTCCTGCCTCTCCACATAGTGACTCATAGGTATCTCGGGACGGTTCACCAATCCACAGTCTCATTCACTTCTATCAAATCTCGCGTTATTAAGGGTTGTATATAGATGGCTTATATCTCAAACTCTAAAAAAAAATTCCAAACTTTATGATGTCATTTAAAAGTTAATTGTAACAGCTACCTATGATAAAATTTTCAGACCCCTTGACCATCAAATAAGAGAGAAAATAGTTATTGAAATTAACATGGGCTCTTATGGGATTAAAACTCAAAATATCATAATTTAAAATCTAGCATGGTGACCCCTTAAATTTTTAACATTTTTGAAGATACCATATCCTAATGTATCACTGTGCAAAATTTCAGATTTTTCTTTCCTTGCAATTTTGTAATCAAATCCCGCAGTATCTGATTTCCCGCCTTTATCCTCTTGGATGGCATAGAACTTATTTTCATTATAAACCCTATATAAGTTTATTTTAAATACAGTCTGATTTAGTTCTGTACAATTTGCATACATATTATTTGTCTTATCCATATATCTTGTCTTATCTCTATTAGTTTTCAGGAATTTAATTTTGAAAATAAATGTTCCACTAACTAGAATTTATTTAGACCATATATTATAAAACATATACAAAAATAAACAAAGATTAATAATTTAAGACTAAAACTTCATTATTTTTAATAAAATTATGATTTTCTTTTTTCTTTGTGATTTTAGTAGCTACAATGCATTTTAATAACAAATTTAAAATTTTAATGTAATATTAAAAATTCACGAGCATGAAAATTTAAGTGTTATTAAAAAATTAAAAATAATGAAAAATTCTTAGAGCTGTATATCATTTTGCATATTATATTATGTAAATTTTTTTCTTTCCTCCTAAATTTTCCATAAGCTGTCTTTTTTTTCCCAAGGCAAGAAAAAGTTGCTGTTTTTACTTGCATTACACCGTGCTTGATGAGCTACGAAAAGAATATTAATGCAATAAAAAAAAAAAGTTTCAAACTTATTGACGAAGTTGTAAAAGTTAATTACTAAACTACCACCATACTCTGTGTATATAAATGTTTGCGTAACTGTATTTATTTATGTATAGTATAATAACATAATATGTGTGTATAAAAGAAATCATTATTAAATATTAATAATTTTGAATATAAATACTAAAATTTTACATTCAAATAATTTAAATATATATAATTTCAAAATTGATAAATAATTAAATTATAAATTTTCATTTGTTTATACTAATAAAATCATATTAAATATTTATAATGAATAAAATTGATATAATATAATTAAATTGAATATATTAAAATTTCATTAATAAAACATTGATTTTAATACAAATTTGTGTGAACATAGTACTGTAAAATATTTTAACGTTATATGGATTTAAATCTTATAGCTTTTAATTATTATTTATGTATTTATAAGTTGTTGTTTTTTTATTTTTTATTTTTTATTATTGTATATTTATTATTTATGTGTGTTATTAGGATCGAATAAATTTTTATAAAATTAAGTATAAATGATTTAAACTACATTGAATTCTTTAATTTAAAAAAACAACTATAAAGAATTATATAAAAAGTTTGATAGGAATTGAACACTGTAACGATTATATATATATACCCACGATGCAATGTTATAGGTATAAAAAAAACTTGTAAATTGCACATACTACAAAATACTAAAATTTAATTGTATATATTAGCGTCATGTCATAAATAATTGTTCTACTTTTTTATATAGAAATGCAGCTATAAATAATAATAATAAAACATATATGAGGAAATTAAAAAATGAACTTAACCACTTACTAATTTTTTACTAACATTCTTAGAACTAAATGATATACAGGGTGTTTTTTTAAAAGCGCGCATTTTAAAACGCAAAATAAAATATGAAGAAATAAAATAAAATAAACTTTTTATATATCATTATGTAGCCCAGCGTTAGAAATTTTTAAAACTGTTCTTAGAAATAAAATTGAGTGACCGGTTTTCTTGCACCGAGCGATAACGTAAAAATGTGCTAATTTTTTTTCCAAACGTCATTTTTTCTGCAAAAATGATCAGAAATTTGTTGTTTTAACTATCCTTTATTGACAATGAATGGAGTCTGTTGGCATAAATAAGATACCTATACCTATAGCACTCTAAACATGTTCTGTGATAAAAACGGAAGGATGGGGTTACATTGGTATCAGGGTTAAGGTGAAAACTTTTGCGTTAAACATTGCTAAATTTGATTTAAAAAATTCTCTTAAATTAAATTTTTTTTTACCGATTTTGTATGAATTTTAATTTTCATAACATTGTTTGTAACTTTAATTTTCTGTCAATTCTTACAAACTGGTTTGATAATTAAAACCTTAGGCATTTCATTTTAAAGAACGGAAATTTTTAATTTGCATTTGTTTCTTTAAAAGTTGGTCCATACGGAAATCCACACATTTCATTTGTTTTTTGCTAAATTCATTAATCCTTTGCATCTTGAATTTATTGAAGCCTTCATATTGCTTTTTTTTTAATAATTAAACCAAACATTACTCAGACTTGAAAGGAAACTGTGAGTGCAAAGCCATTAATTATAGAGAAACTAAAAATTTCGTTACATCATTAAAAAAAAATCTCGAATTAGAGAAAATGTTGGCAAATTTAGCAATGTTTAACGCAAAAGTTTTCACCTTAACCCTGATACCAATGTGACCCCATCCTTCCGTTTTTATCACAGAACATGTTTAGAGTGCTATAGCTATAGGTATCTTATTTATGCCAACAGACTCCATTCATTGTCAATAAAGGATAGTTAAAACAGCAAATTTCTGCTCATTTTTGCAGAAAAAATGACGTTTGGAAAAAAAAAAAGCACATTTTTACGTTAACGCTCGGTGCAAGAAAACCGGTCACTCAATTTTATTTCTAAGAACAGTTTTAAAAATGTCTAACCCTGGGCTACATAATGATATATAAAAAGTTTTTTTTATTTTATTTCTTCATATTTTATTTTGCGTTTTAAAATGCGCGCTTTTTAAAAAACACCCTGTATAATGTATGTTGAGAGAGAGAGAGAGAGAGAGAGAGAGAGAGAGAGAGAGAGAGAGAGAGAGAGAGAGAGAGAGAGAGAGAGAGAGAGAGAGAGAGAGACAGAGAGAGGGACAGAGAGAAAGACAGAGAGAGACAGAGAGTAAGGATCAAACAGTTTTTCTGATTCATTGTGTGAGATCACGAAATGTATGGGCAACTTGCTTCTCATGTTGTTTTGGGTTATTTACACGTTCAAGGTGTTGTACGAATGTGTCTTCTTTCTCGTTTGCTGAATTAAGAACAATTACTTTTATTGCTATTAGTATAGAGAGAGGAAGAGGGAGAGAGAGAGAGAGAGAGAGAGAGAGAGAGAGAGAGAGAGAGAGAGAGAGAGAGAGAGAGAGAGAGAGAGAGAGAGAGAGAGAAGATTAATTACAATTTGACAGATTTTGTGATCTAAAATGCTATCTCGTTTGCATGTATACTGTATACGAACTAAAACCTTGACCAATAAAAAATTCATACATGAAAGTACATGAAAAAGAAATAAAATAAAATATTTCAATAAAAAAATTAATACTATAATATTACCTGTACTTATGGACACGTTTTAATATTACATACTAAATAGAAATTCATAGGTTTAAATGTTGCTTATAATTGACATTTTTGATGTTTCAGTTTTGGGCAGCGTACGTGCCGTGTGAAGCTCAATTTCGTGATGCCGTTCAGCTGACACTGGAGCAGATCGACGTGATCAGGCGGCTTACAGATAAATATGAACCCACTTTGACGTTGTGTGCCTCGGCGACAGGTGAGTCCAACTCACGTAACAAATGTTATATCTTGACACGTCAAGGTGCATTCATGTGGCAACTTTATACCAGCAAATGTATTTTATTATAGAGAGAGAAAAAAAATCAAACATCCATTTGCTCTGCATGCTTTTCAATATAATATTTACATATGAATGCATCTACATTAAAGTTAGTTCTGCTATGTATGTACGAAGTGAGGATGGTGTTTTGCGATTTTTATGTATATTTTTAGATGTGTTTTACACTTATATATAAGATGTATAAGATTTTTGCGTACTAAAAATAGAAAAGTGAGAGAGCTTTGGATTTGTCTCTAAATTCATATGTGTTGATGTCATTATTATTATATTTATTCATAATGTATCGTTTTTTTTTAAGTTAACGAGAGTAAAAGTACAATATTATTTTTTATTATTATTGTTCCTGAACTTGTGAAAATATTTAAAATATATATTTTCTATATATTTAAAATGTATAGAATAATACGAATACAAAATTTATAAGTATAAAATAATGATGAAAATTTGACTTCGTAATTCGTATCATTATAACTTAATGTTATTTTCCTTACGATTTGTTTATTCTATATTATGCAGCATAATTTATGCATGATATTTTCCAGTTATATATAAAACTGAATTCAAAATTTCTAGTCAACTTTTTGTAAATTATAGTTATAAAGCCCTCACAATGCCTTATTAATTATTATTATTAAAAATTTAGTAATTAAAATCATATATACGTATATCTTAAGCATAATATAAATAATGATTTTTATTTAGAGGCCACAAAAGGTATATAAACCAAATGTAACGCTACTTATATAGCCCCACTGACATCGCTAGCTTCAAAAATGTATTATTTCGATGTTGATATATTAGTTTCAATATAAGCTAATTGTATTCTAACAGAGGCAAATGCCAATGAAAATTGCAATACAACAATAGGACTTGAGTAGGAGTAACATAGATTATACCTCATACAACTAAGCTAAAAAGACGTACATATATTTACCCATTGTATAAATTTCCTTGTTGGCTTTTAGTGCAAAAGACAACCTTATTATAATATACATTACATAATATATTTTATCGAGAGATTAATGATGATACAAAATTTTCAATCATTAAATTTGCGTGTATAAAAGTTTTGCCTACGAGGAGAAGATTGAAAAGTTATTATCTCACGTTTAAAGTGAAAATTCGTCATCATCGTGAATGACAGTAAATTTTGAATGCAATAGAGCAAGCTTTATAAAGATGACGTCAGTATAGAAGCATTAAAGTTCAATCACAGTTCGCATCTGTTCTTTGTGAAACACAGCGGCTGCAACGACATTAAAAACTTTTGTCTCTTGAAAAACTTGTGCAATTAGTCCGTCTAACTTATTTAATCATATTGGACTTTTTTTCTTTTTACCCCCACATTTTTTTCTGTTGTGATTTTATTTATAATTTATATTTTACTTTTATAATTTTAAAATTACTCTTTTACGCTGAGAAAAATTATATAAAGAGTCAACATAATTGTTTGGCCATTCCATAGGTAGTACTAACTTCCGACTTTTTTTTTATTAATTAATGGAAGTCGTGAATTTGATTTATTTCAGCTAAATAATCATTTTTATTCAAAAAGAAAATATATTTTGAAATTGTGAGGTTTAGGCCCGACTCTGTGTCTTTTTTTAACCCCCACAGACATTTAAAACATTTAATAAATTTTTTAAATTTATACTTTATTATTCTAGTAAATTTTGATAAAATATTATGTACAGCAAGGTATCTGGAAATACCTTCTATAAATAATTTCATTTTACTATACAATATTTTTTGTTATGCTACAGTAATTTAAATTATTTACCACAGCAAATATTGTGATGTTATTCTGTGAATTCTAGTGTAGTAATAGTTTTTTTTAATGTAATACTACACAATATTTTAAATAAAAATTTTTTTGTTAAGCAGTAAGCGCAACTGTCACTCTGTTAAAGTAATTATTTTTTACGTGAGAGCTTACATTACGTATAAAAATATTCAGCAAAATTTGATTTTAATATTTGACTCAAAAGCTAGTCAATATTTGAATGTTAACATTTTTTTGTGTCGTCAAACACGTGCGTGAATATTATTGACTAATAAGGGAACAATTTTTTCTTAATCTGACTTTAAGCGAGTCCGGTCACATCCGCTTCCGTTTCTACTTACTGATTGCTTATGTTTACTCAAAATACGGAAAAGGAAGTGCCGGAAGAGGAAACCACGTGACGGTAAAAGTGGGAGAAAAGTTGGTGCCAGCAGCAAGCTAGGTCTGAGCTACCTCTCACTTTTACCGTCACGTGGTTTCCTTTTCCGGCACTTCCTTTTCCGCATTTTGAGTAAACATAAGCAGTCACTAAGCATGCGCGGTGGGAAGCGGATGTGACAGAAAACGCTCAAAGTCAGTTGTCCCTTTATCAGTAAATTATTTTTAAACTATTTGCTATTGGAACTGCTATTAGTATTTGAATATTCGAAGACAAAAATATTTAAATTTTGAATATTCGATATGCTATTTTTCATACCCGTAAACGCGTACTTAATATTAGAATTTATAAAATTTCCATGAATCAGTACAGGATGTATTGAAAATCTATTTCCTATTTTATTGTTTCATTGAAAAATTATAATAGTATTAAAAGAATAATTAATTTAATTAACAATTTATTCTACTTTTTCAAGCCTCATTAAAATAAAAATAATAATAATAATAACAAAACAAAAATAATAATTGTAAACTCTTTTTATAGAAAAATGCATTATATTTTATGTAGATATTTTATTTTAAATAGTAAAAAAATCTATTAGTATAATTTTTTATAAAATGACATCGTTAAATAAACAAATGTTCCATGATAATGAAATAATAATAAAAAGTTTGCTCTGGTTCATTAATAAAAATAGATTGCATATAGGTTGAATTATGTTACTTTGGCGACCTAAATTTTGTATAATATAATGATCGATGAGAGAGAGAGAGAGAGAGAGAGAGAGAGAGAGAGAGAGAGAGAGAGAGAGAGAGAGAGAGAGAGAGAGACAGAGAGAGAGAGAGAGAGACTGCAATGCCGAGTGAGCATATTTCGCCGCTCTCCATTGCAAATCATATTTTCTGCTGTTGACACTTTGCATGACATAGTGCAACGTCAACTTACTCTGAATCACATTCACCTGACGCATTGTATATTTTGTCACTGCAAAAAAAAAGCACACAAAGTAACAAAAGTGCTTTTCTTATGCACTAAAAAACTTAAGTACTTCAAAACAAAAACACATTAAAGTTAATATGGAAAGTAAATATTACTTTTTGTATGTGTGTGTTTCTATATGTATACGTAAAATCCGGTGTCGCAAAATGTGTTTATGTTTTCAACTTTGTTTTTATGTGTAACATAATTTCGTTGAAGTAATTTTCATGATATTTACGTAACGTATACGAAGTATATTTTTGCTATACATGAATTCATTTGCAACTTAATGCTCAATTTCATTTTTTTGTGCTTTTTCTTATAATTATTTAAATGCTGTACTTAAAAATGTAACCTTTTTTATTTAACAAAAAAAAAAAAAAAATAGTTATATTAAATTAAATTTAAAAATTATAAATATTATACTGATTTTTATTAGCTTTCTTTCTATCCAGATTTATACATTATTTCAAAGTTATTTTAAAAATAAAATCCAATATAAATAAAAAATAAATAAAATATTAAAGTTAAGTAATATAACAAGCGTAATTTAATCTTTTAAATTACTATATACTTATGTTAATTTTATACCACAATTAAAATTTATGATTACATGAAGAAATTATAATAACCCAAAGCTCTAAAACACATATTTTTACCTTTATTTATATTTTTATATTATATAAAATCTTCACACACACACACACAAAATATATATAATAAAATACCTTTTAAGTACTTGCTTTTTTTCCCTCTTAATTAGTTTTACAAATTTTTTTTCCTCCGCAATAAATTCACATACTGTAAGGTAGAAAAAAAGAGAGTATAATTAGTTAAGTTAAATTATGTACGTATATATGTTGTGTCTAGTATAGTAAAGAAAAATTACATTTCATGTTCATTAATTAACAACACAAAGTAGAAACTTAAAATTTTAAACTTGTCAAGATTCTTGTTTTTGAAGCATGTAAGCCGTTAATGTACTGTAGTGCGTATTAATATAGTGCGAAAATTAAAGTAACTTAAATTTCAATATGCTTCAAGAAGCACAAAATAAATATTCAAACTTTTATAACTTATGAAACTCTATAAGAAGTTCTATTATGTTTTAAAGTATGCGTTTTATTCTTTGTTATTTTTATTATTTTTTTTTAGGAAACTAGACTGTGTATGTTGAAGTTAAAATTATTGCCATAATTAGTATCAATCAATCAATCAATCAATCAATCAATCAATCAATCAATCAATCAATCAATCAATCAATCAATCAATCAATCAATCAATCAATCAATCAATCAATCAATCAATCAATCAATCAATCAATCAATCAATCAATCAATCAATCAATCAATCAATCAAGTAATTAAGTATAATTAATATATAAATTTGTCAAAAATGTAGTCTTGGGTTCGATACCAAAAATTTCTATAACTATAACGATACTATATTCTAGTATCACACTATAACGATAACGATATCGTTAATTTTAAAAATTTCACCCACGATACTATAACGATAACGATAGTTTTTCGATAACGATAACTATAAATCATATTGCAAATTGTTATTGAAATAAAATATTTTATGACTGTACTATACCTGCAATAGTAAACCGCTTCATTTATATTATACTTTTTAAATTTTTGGTAAGATAATATTTTCTTATTTTCTGCGCGCTTTTCTTACTTTTTTGTGTATTTTTTCTTATTTTTGGAGCAAAAAATTTCGTTATAGATGCGACGATAATATTGTTAATTTTTGTTAATCTATAACGATAACTTTTATAAAACTGTTAATCTATAACGTTTCGATAATCGATTATCGTTATAGTATCGTTATCGTATTTACGATAATCGAACCCAAGACTGAAAAAATGTGTATTTATAGTTATCGTAATTGCAAAATCTTAGTTAGTTCGTGTCGATAAAACTGGTCGATATAAAAACTTCATTGAATGAATAAATGTACACAACCGCGATAATTACAAGAATTTTGATGTATACTTTTTTTTCTTTAAACTAGCCATGTCTTATAAATTTTTTATGAGTCATTGAAAAAAAAATGATAAATTAAAGATAACATCAGAGATCAACCTAAAATATCAATACAATAATAATTGTCATTCTCATACTCAAAATGTTAGAAAATTTTCTGCTACATCAAAGTCCCTTCTGTTCCTAGCTACGATAACAACTAACAAGCAAATTCAATTTCACTTCCTAAATCCTAGTAAAGGAATAGACAATTCTATTCCATCACCCTCTGAGAAAATAAAAGTGTCAACTTTTTCAAAATCCCCTAGTGTAAGCAATCAGTCTTTCAGGAAAAAAAAAAGGAAAAAAAATAAAGAGGATTTTTTCCTTTTACCTTGTTGAGCAATAGTACGGCTTAGAATAACAATTTTTTCCAATTATTTGTGATTGCCTCCGTTTTTTATCATTATTATTCCCTTCTATTTTAAAATTCAAATCAAATCTTCAAAATTTCTGGGTGTCTACTATTTTAATATTAAGTTATCGTCTTTAAGAAAAAAACAAAAACTTTTACATAAAGCTTAGAAATAGTACATAGAAAATTTTGCCTTTTACATTATTTTAAGAAAGTGATGTGTAAATATATAGAGTGTAAGATGCGGTGAAGGCGAGGCGTGGGTTCTGACCCATGTCGTTATTTCTCAAAGTATGTAAGCAAAAGCAGCAGGAGAAGAAGAAGAAGCCGACTTGTTTTACCAAGGATTTTGTAGAGAAATTAATTCCCATCAAGCTTTTGAGTTGAGAGAGAGAGAGAGAGAGAGAGAGAGAGAGAGAGAGAGAGAGAGAGAGAGAGAGAGAGAGAGAGAGAGAGAGAGAGAGAGAGAGAGAGAGAGAGAGAGAGAGAGAGAGAGAGAGAGAGAGAGAGAGAGAGAGAGAGAGAGAGAAACTTGAATACATATACGAGAGTTGAAGTGTAAATAACGAAAGAGACTGTCCTATAAACAAAAGTTGCAATTTTGGTGTCCCTCATATAAAATGTCCAAAGTACTTAAGTTCAACGAATTTACTCAAAAAGTTTTTAAGTAAATAATAGCAGCTGTAAGATTATGCTCTTAAATCGTAAGAGATTAAGACAATTTTATAAATAATTTCAAATATTTTCCTAACATTATTTAAAGAGTTGCTGCTATGATGTTTTGTTACTGATAAAAGTTTTATTAGAGTTAAGTTCAAGTTTTTTTTTATTAATTTTGTATATTTTGTTTGTATAACTTTAAGTGATTTTTCATTGTAAATATAGTAACGTTGTGCTCCGCTAGATTTGTAACTTATATTATTATTTAGTCATTAATTATCGGAAATAAAAATGTTTTCTATTTTGTATTTCACAGAGCTTTAAAAATAGTTTTATATTTTATTACTTAAACTTTGTAACTTATCTTAAAAATTTATAAAAAAAAGAAGAAAAAAAGAAGTTTTTTTTTAACATTAACAGCACTGTATAAAAAAAAACTTGTTAAATATTATTCTGTGTAATGGACTACCTAACTATCTATATTCTATGTATATATTCAATATATTCTATATTTATATATGGTACTACTATGTACCCGTATTTAAAGCCATAGACCACATAAAACAAAATGTGCTTTTTAATGAATAACCACGATATGAGATCTTCAAAGCTGATGACAATTTTTAGCAGAATGTTAATGTAGGCTAACGAGAGAGCGTATAAATACTGTAAAGTGTGCAATTTGCGTGACTATTCATGTTTCTGGCGTCAGAAACATGCAAAAATTAGTAAATATGTGGATTGCATAAATCGAAGTTTTGTGATCTCTGCTACGGAGCTACAGTTGGGTTTTGGGACAAGCTAAAGTTATTTATGTAAGTCCCATCAAGTATTTTGTGATATAAATGCTTATTTTTTTTTTCTGGTCTATTTCTTTAAGAGGACTCCTCGGCATTAACGGAAGCAGGCGGTAAAAGCATAAGCCAGTGATATGAGGTATTTGACCTATCCTAACCGTCATGTTATAACGTTGTAATATTACGTGTTATATAACCAAGAATATTTTATAACCATTGCTCGAAGTGACCTCTCTCTCTAAAAAAAAAAAAAAAAAAAAAAAAAAAAAAAGTAACATCTCGCGTATGTATAGCCGTAAAAATAGATACCTTTCTTTTATTACAACAAATATCGATAAAACTGCAAATTGAATCACAAACCATTTGTCATTTACTCATTATTTTGTAGAGATTTATACTTTGATATATAGTTGTAACATTATTTACTGTTAAGTTATGTTACGGTACGGGAATTGCAGTGTAAGATTGTTTATAATTGCAAATTAAAATTAAAGCCTCATCTGCAACGAGACAATATATTATGTTTTACTTGCATACATATTTTTGCAACACCTGAATTTACTTGTGATGTGTTAAATTAAAAATACTTTTGCAATTAATTAGTATTGGAGAAGAGTTTTTTATGTTATCTTTGCATTTAACTCGTCATTCAAATAAATTATTAAATACCTGAAACTCTGAAAGTATACGTAATAATTTGAAAATAATAATTTGTATCTCTGAAATATTATATATTATGATCGCGTGGTGCAATTAAAATAAAAGATTTATTATGTTAATTGTATTTGTTTTTTTTTTTTTTTTTTTAACATTTTGAATAATTTTTTCTATTGTTATCAAAATATTTTGAGCCAACATTGCCTGGTAAAGAGAAGACATTTTAACTGTTTTATTTCTACTAGTATTGAATTTTGGATAACTTTATAGGTACTCTCTATAATATTCCAATATGCATTAGAGTTTAATGTATAAACATGCATGTTAAAGCCCTTTTCAACTTCATTTTTATCATTTAGAATACTAGATTGATAACTACCATACCTTATTATTCATGAATTAGACAACACCACGTTGTTGTTTTTTTTCATTTTGACGGTTATTTCACGCATCTGACGTCACAATATACCCATGGGGCCGTGATAGGAGTAAAGAGCTTGAAGAAGGTGCTTAAATTTATCACGTGACCAGAGCGGTGACTGTGATTGGCGGTGGTATATTGTGACGTCAGATGCGTGAAATAACCGTCAAAATGAAAAAAAAAATAAAAAATAAATGAAAATAAATCAACGTGGTGGTGTCTAATTCATGGATACTAAAAATAAGGTATGGTAACTATCAATCTAGTATTCTAAATGATAAAAGTGTAAGTTGACAAGGGATTTAAGAAACTTGCCTGTGTTGTACTGTTTTAAAGTTATGTAATTAAAAAAAAATTATAATATAAACCTCTACATAACATAGAAAGAATATCATAGAACCATGTGACTGCAGTGGGTTTTGTACCCTTTGTAGCCTCAATAAAAATTATTGTCTATCTATGTATTTTAAACTTTGTAATCTGATTGTATGATATAAATGTTGAATGTTTCAGATATTCGTACTGCCCATACAGCAGGACGTCTATGCAGTTTGATTGGGGTAGAGGGAGGTCACTCCTTGGGCAACTCTCTCGCAGTTCTTCGTTCTCTGTATGACTTGGGAGTACGCTACCTTACTCTTACCTCTACCTGTAATACACCATGGTAAGTCACATACCTCTAAACCAATTATTTTTTAACTTCATTACCCATTAACTTGACATTTAACTTTAAATTTATATCTATTAATTATTTATTTATACACCAGGAAAGTTTAAGTATATTAAGGTAAATTCATTACATTTTTATTTTATTTCTGTATATATTCTAGACATTACTTACTTAATACTTTATAAGTATCTTTTCTGATGGTAATGGTATTTTATGTAAGTATATACCATTAAATACATAAGAATTTATTTTTCTTACTTATTTTTATTCCTAGTTGTAAATTTAATAATTTTATTTTCTTCGTTATATAAGTTTGCTTCTTTATATTTTAGCGTGATTGCTTAAAAACAATCCACGAGAGAAAAATAAAATTATGTTCTTCAAAAACTTATAAAATATAACAAAATATAAAACTGTATAATTTTTGTGTGTGTTTTTTTGTTACTTGTTGAAAGCTGTCTTGAGATTGTGTAAAAACAACTTAACTTTTCAAACAGACATACAACCTTTTCTCCTCTCTCTCTCTCTCTCTCTCTCTCTCTCTCTCTCTCTCTCTCTCTCTCTCTCTCTCTCTCTCTCTCTCTCTTACAAAAAAAGACGTCTAATTTTCTTATTTTCTCTTATAAATATATATATATATATATATATATATGAGTATATAAAGTTTTTCCAGGAAGAAACTAGTAACACAAAGTTTGCACTTATTAAAACTTATACAAAAAACCACGTAACTGATTACGTTTCATTAATTAATTAATATAATATTGCTGAGTTAAACATTTAATTTAATATTTTATTGAAAGAAATTTTATACGTTTTTTTTTACTCAATATGAAGTAATTAATATTAAAGTTTCTAAACTTAAGTAAGTATAATTAGAACATTTATAATAATAATAATTTCACATGTTGTTATTATAATGTCTATAATAGAGATTAATTTTGTTCTACTTGGTGTTAGAGAGAAGTTTGTCTCTTGAAATTTATCATGTATTATACTACCACACAGTGTTTATATGTTTACACAGCGAGTACTTAGTTAGCTAGTACTATATCGCAATTGTATTTAATGTACATACATTACGTACTACTTAATTCAAAAGTTTATCCAGCTTAAATTTAATTAATTTAATTTTTATTTCATCTCTTTTTTTTTAAAAGAAAAATTAAAATGTAATCAGAAATGTTGTTAATTTTTTTTGCTAAGAAAATAAACCATTCATTCTATGGCCCGATTCAAGATTTAAATAAGATTTAATTTTGTAAAATGCAATTTCTATTGAAAATCATGTTTGCAATAAAACTTTTTGCGTATTACAAAAAAAAAAAAAAAAAAAAAAAAAAAAAAAAAAAAAAAAAAAAAAAACTTTAAAATTGCTTCGTATCAACAGGCCAATTTTTTTCGTCGTTAAATATTTTCATTAAAAAATATTGTGATGTTATATTTTATTTCAAAATTTGACGCTACAGATGAGTAAATAAAGGTACTAACTGTAGGTGTTTGGTAATATCTGCTTCTGGTTTAACGTAATACTGTCCATGGATTCAAAAGTGTATATTGCCATATTTCAGCAGTCTACAGCTTTTAAGTTGGAATTTTTACTCGCTGATATAGAATTACTTAAGAGATTTATTTAAAATAACATTCTTCCTGTATAAATTGACAGATTATAATAATCACTGTCAGCAGGAATCAATTAACTTAATTTTATGACTAATAATAAATGGCAAAGTCAGAGAGCGTACACTTTTGGTTTCATTCTAATCTTACCAAGTCATGTACAGTACTGTACCCCTGATAAGAATTTCACCATGACAATAAGGACGATTATAACTGCATATTAAGCCTTATAGGTCTAAAACTTTAAAATCCTGTAATTCAAAATACAGTATGCTTATCTTTCAAAATTTTACACATTTAAATCCTTTACATTTCAAAACATTACAGAACAAAAATCAAGTCTAACAACATTTTTTATATTATATATTTAACACTAAAATTTGTCACGCTAGTATTTTAAACTTAACGGAGGTAGAACTTAAAACCATATTTAATATCATTCATTTTACTTTTAAAAATCAACAAAAATAAAATATAATATATCAAATTACCAAATAGCTTACAAGTTTCAACCCAATTCCATGAAATCAATAAAAATTGCCCGTGGTTAAAATAAAAATGTAGTAGAAATAAACAGATATAATCTTTGTATATACATAAATCTGTTTCTACACTTTATTACATTAAAATGTACAAAGTTCACTTGTAAAATATTGACTCATTTATAACTACATTTACAGTGCCGCCTGCCTATAGTGGTTCGTCGTATATGGTGTATAGTAAAAAGTTATACAGATCATTGAAGCGATTAAAGCTGATAATAAAACCATATATATCGTACATTATAAATATTAAAAATAATAAAGTTATAAATTTTCAATATTTTCCTTTATTGACAATTACATCTATTACATATGTCATGAACATTTAAATACATAAATTTTTACTTTAGAAAAAAAAAATCAAGTATTGAAATATGAGAATAAAATTAAATTTAATGCAATAATAATTTTTTATTATACTATAACATTCGATTTATTATAGTTTCTGAGAAAAGTAGTAAATGAAAATGTTATACGTAGAATTGTAAAATGAGATGTATGTATACATTATTAAATTCCATTAAGTTTGTAACACAATAGAGAGAATGTAATTCCATCGCGTAGTAGTTTGTTTTCCGTGAGTCACAGCATCACATTAAGTCACGTAGGTAATTCAAATAATGTAGCTAGAGAGCATCTTTAAATAATATAAATACAATGGACCTATTTTCAAAGCTTTCAAAAATGTTTTATTGAAAATATACTGAAATACAAAGTGAATGGGAAATTTTTAAAACAAATCTTAATAAACTTATGAAAATAAAGTGAATTTTAAAATTAAAATTTCTAGATTGAATTTTATATAAACTTAAAGTTAAGCTCGTTCTGTAAAGTACAGTGAATCTCAATAACAGTGATTGGCTGACCAACAAAATAAGACACGTTCATTGGTTGATTTTTTTTTTCGAGCCGATAAAAGTGAGTCGCATATTGATACTGGAACTTTTTGTGGGGAAGTTTCTTTCATTCTTATCAATTTCAAAGTTCCAAAAGAAGAAATAACCATGATCAACCATATGTATAAACGTAGTAAACAGGTAACGACGTCATAATCAGCTGTTTATAACAAAAGGAACATTTTCGAAGCTGGCTCAATATTTGTGTGTAGTTTAAAGAACGAGCTTTGGTGTAATATTCATATAAAAAATTGCAAAGTTAAATTATTTTTTATTTATATGACGAATGTAAAAAAATCCATGACTTATTTGTTAAATTTATTTTATAAACAATGAATATTATTGACACTAACGCAATGTGATTACTAGTATTCACAATATTACGTTACGTAAATTTCAAATAAAAATATTTCTATGTAAATAATAAACCCCATCACCATGACAAGTTATGAATTTTAATTCTTTAATTGGCTGCCTCTTGTAATCTAACATTATTGTCAAATAAAAAAATATTTTTATAAAATAATTAAATAAACCCAATTATTAATAAATAAATAACATGTTTTGTTTAATAATAATATGTTTGTTTTATAAGTCATTTTTATAAGTTTTTTTTATATTCAAACTCTTTATAAAACTTGGTGACAACCAATTTTAGCTTCCTAAAGTAATAAAAATTACGTCAGTCTTAATTTTGATAAAATATTTGAAACATTTTATTGTAATTAGAAGTGTAAATATTTTAGTAACACGGAAAAATTTTTGACATTCAAACCTTTCAGTCATACTAATAAGCATTGAACAACAAACAAAAAATATGTTAAGTTTAATGTCATAAAGAAAATTAGAAACGTCACTTGTTTTTCGTTGTCATCAATATTGGTTTGATATTTGACATTGCTAAAACTTTGTATCTCTCTTTCTCTCTCATGTACTAAACGATGAGCTATAATTTACCATCGATCTCGCTCACTCTGCCTCATTGTCTCTGGAGGAGAGAGAGAGAGAGAGAGAGAGAGAGAGAGAGAGAGAGAGAGAGAGAGAGAGAGAGAGAGAAGAATACCCACGTCATAATAACAACAAGATCGCATACGCAAGCAAAAGATTCGACACTTGAGCCAAGATTCAAGATAACACAGTTCGTAATGTTCTTCTTTAACGATCTTTCTCTCTTACTTCACTTAAATAAAAATAGAATAAAAAGAAAGAAAAAAAAATCATTAAACTTTATCATTACATTTTTTTTTTTCGAGTGTTAATTTTTCATTCACCGTTGTTTTATGAATTAACCTTAAGTTGTAAAACGTCGTTGTGTAGCTTTTGAAGTGACTGTATTGTTGGTTTTAACTTTTTCCTATGACGTCATTACTTATACTTTTATTTTTAAAATACGCAATCTGTTTAAAAAAAAATTGTCTCCCAAAGCACGATTCAACTGAATTTAATGATTAGATTAAAAATACATACATGTTTTTCATTGTGAAGGTAAACTTGACGTAACTATATATATATGTGTATAACATATTAACTGCACGGACAAAAATAACTACATAATAATTATGCTAGCTCATTTTCAGCACCACTTATTCAATACAACATAATTTATGTTACATAGCATAAATATTATATTGCATAACATAATTATTTATGTTATAGTAACTTAGCATCATTTATACTATAATGACATAAATTTAGCATATATTATATAATGTATTATTTCTGTGGGCAATAAATCAACATTTGTTTCTGTGAGTAGAAATAAAACTTGTTTCATTAAGTAATTAACTGATTAATAAATAAATTAGTTAATAAATTTGTCATCTATTTAAAAGATGTTATGGTTCGAGTGAAAATTGTGTATCCTAAATGGTTATGCAAAAAGTCGGGCATATCTGATGTGCGGGTTGCATATATAAAGAAATTGACAGGGGCGATACATACTATGCATGCACTTTATAAAATGCTAATACTTTAACAAGATTACTTATTATTAGTTAAAAATACTTAGATTATTATTTGATTTATTAATTATTATTATTTACATAAAAATGAACTCAAATGATGTTCTATTTAAAAATTTAGCTAACATTTTGTTTAAATATAAAAAATTTTCTAGCTGATTTTTTTTTTAATTTTCCCACAGCGTATCATCTGTGACACTATAAAAAATGTTTAAAGCAAATATCTCATTATATCTCATATCTCACAGAAAAAGTATCAAAATTTTTATTTAGTTAAAATCGTAGGTTTAACAAAAAAAAAAAAAAATAACAAAAAAAAAAAAATAAGTGCTTGCATTAAAATATGTTTACCACAAAGTTCCATGCAATCATGGTTGAAATGTTTCATACATACATACAGAAAAATTATATAGACAAAAAAAAATCTGCTTTCATTTTTCCTTCTAACTTTACAGTAGTTCTATAATAGTTAATGAAATTTTAGTTGTGTTTTATAATGATTTGGAAGGAATAAAAAATAATAATAAAAGCTTTTTTTATTTGTAAAAACACAACGTTTGTTTGAAATATATGAGTTTTTAAATTATTGATTTACAATTGGCATAAGTAGAAACAAATAATGGCTTTAAAATATATCTAGTTTTCAGATAAAATAATTTTTACTAAAATAGTTCTCACATATCTGAACCGAACCAATGACCTACTATGGTTCTAGTGTGTAATTCTAAATTAAATAAATCAATGATTTAAATTGAACTTTATTAAAATGCAAATTAATTTTTTTATAAAATATAGATTATTTTGTAAAATATAAATTGAAAACAAATTACATCTATCATATTGAGAGACTTATATTAAATTTTTTTTTAAAAACAGAAGCTGTGATTATAGTAAAAATATATCTCTAAACATATTATGTATCTTAAAATTATCTTAAAGGCGTAGAACATCTTGAACAAAAAAAATTGCCTAATATCCTAACATACCTAAATATCAATGCTAATTTGGCTGAAGTCATTTATTTCTTATTTATTTTACATTTACGAAATGCCAGTTGCGGGTTTATGACGTCACTGCTTGCTTGTTTTCACGCGCGTGGACGAGGTGAGCTGTGACATCATTAACCCGCAACTGGCATTTTCTAAATGGAAAATAAATTAGAAATCAATGACTCCGGCCGAATTAACGTTGATATTTAGGTATGTTAGAATATTAGACAAGTATTTTGTTCAAGGTGTTCTATGCTTTTAATATTATTTAAATACTATAAGTTTACTTGAATTTATTATGAAATGTTTCTTCCTACCCAATCATATCAAAAATAGTATCGTATGTTCATTTCTTCCAGTGTAAGTCACATTTATTCATGACGTAAGTGTACACTGTGGATTTTTTTTTAAATGAAAGTACTTTCATTATAATGGTACATGAAAAATATAAAATATACAGACTATACAGAAAATACTCTACTCTACCAGGTTCAATACAATACTGCGTTGTTGCTTAGTAAGCACAAAATCTTCTATACGTAGACGTTTTAACTGAATTTAACTCCTTTTTTTTCATTTTATTATTGGAACATACTATAGAATTTATTAAAAAGAATACAATGATGTGTCTTTGCGACAAAAAAAAAGTAGAACCAATTTAACGTATATGTATTTTACAAAGTAAAATTTCAAATAATAAAATTAAGTTATTTCGTGTACAGATTTTGAATGGATTTAAAGATACGGATTTTTGTTTTTTAAATTTAATAAATTTGTTCCGTACGCTGTTGTAGTGGTTTAAATTTAGCATTTTTTTGGTCAAAAGTCTGAATGAAAAAAAAAAAATATGTATATAAAAAAATTGTGCTGCAAAATATTGTTAGGCGCTTCCACAACAGCTGTACTATTTTGTGTAATAGTGCGTACTTGCAGCACTTTAAGGGTTAAAAGTAACTTTGCTGTATAGTATAGATGAGCACAAATATTTAAACGATAGTTTCCCATGTTAAAGGCCTAGATAAAAAGAAAAAATTAGCATTTATATCACAAAACACTTGATGGGACTTACATAAATAACATTAGTTGGTCTCAAAACTCAAACGTAGCACCGTAGCAGTAATCAGAAATTTTCGATTTTAATGCCACCCACACAACATTTTCATATATATTTTTACCTGTTTCTGACGTCAGAAACTGAAATAGTCACGCAAATAGCACACTTTACAGTTTTTTCACGCTCTCTTATACACCCATCCCAAATTGTGTTTAAAAATTAAAAAGAGCATGTTGTTGCATGTGGTCTATGGCTTTAAGTTCCAAAAATGAATGATTTTTTTTTATCTTTGCCAATTTTCAAACAAAACAGTCAAACCTCCATAATAATAATAAATAATCATGAAAAAGCAAAAAAATTTAATTAAAAAAAGAAAGATCAAGATATTAGGATTACTTTGCTCTCAAAATAAATATTGAAGTTATAGAGTATACTTTACAACATATCACAAAAATATAAATATATACAAAATTGAAAAATGTTCTCCACTGTTATTATAATATATGGTAAAACACTGACGTCATACATTTTAGAGTTATCTATATTCGAACTAAACCATACCCTGGTGAGAAAAGTAACATGAAATAATAAAGCTTATTCAAACACTTCAAGTACATATATGATTCTAAAACTATGTAGGCGTTATAACGAGCAAACAGAAATATACAATAAGTTATCAGCATAACATTTTCGATTGTGTCTATTTAATGGATTAAAATGAATGTATAAACAATAGTTTTCGATGTAGTAACATAGAAATAGAGACAGTTTGAGAGAGAGAGAGAGAGAGAAAAAAAATGACATTTCATGCTAAAATTATTACTGCAGTAGCTAGAGAAAGGGTATATGTATAGATTATTTATTGCTAATTGAGAGAAAGAGGGAGGAGAAGGTGGTGTAAATAAGGGAGATAGGGGAAAGTAGGCATTGTTGTAGCAAATTTCATTACTTCAGATTATTAACAATAGAGATACGTTGCAATATATGCGTGTATTGTATGTAAGTACTGTACGTGGGTTGTGCGATATATATCTGTAATATACGTATAGTACATATTATACAGGGGATGTTTTTTATATTTATAAATGTAATTTTTTTTTTTAAAAAGGTAATTTATACCAATATATATATCTATATATATATATATATATATATATATATATATATATATATATATACATAATATTTCAACCTCTGATTTACATTAATTGTTATAATGGTATAAAATTTTTATAAATCATAATTTTTTATTTTATTTTAGCATATTTTTCATAATTATTTTGAAGGTCCGGTCTGGAAAAACTAGAGAATTTCTATAAAAACTTATATGTACTTTTTTATGATTCTTGAAATCTATTATTAGTTACAATTTATCGTATATTATATTATGTATAACTACAAAAGAGCTATAAATTTTCATATACAATATATGATGTTTTTACTTGCAATTTGGGACATCCTATAAAATTATGCATAAGTAATAAATTATCAACCATAAACCCAAGTTTTTGTAGTATCAGCAAATATTAGTATACGATCATCTAACAAATCATCATAAATAGCTATAGAGTCAGAGAATGCATTTATGAATGCTATCTTAAATACTGTAAAGCTCTAAGTTTTATAAAAGATATGCTCTAACTTTCATTGAAAACTTAGCCATAGTATAAATAATATCAAGCATGTAGCTCTGCATGCTAGTCCGACCCTAGATTTTCATACATTCAAAATTGATGAATATTTTTGTGATGACAATGCAGTGACGTCACTTGATTCCGCTCTAGATCGCTTATCGTGTGTTTTGTTTTTGTATGTATATAAAAAATAATAATAATAAAGCTGCGAGTGTAGAGCTCTTTGCTCTCGATTCATTATGACGTGTATAGACAACAGCTCTCTCTCTCTCTCTCTCTCTCTCTCTCTCGCTAACTGTGAGCTCGGAAGTACGTAATCATACACGAACTGTCACAATAATTACCCTTGCGTAAAACATGGATGCATAATGACAACCCTTTGACATATTGTTGTTAACAATAGTTTTCTATATCTTCTTTACGATTCCCGTATTAAAAATATACATAATATAAACTCATAACTTTCAGATGATTTTTGCCATAATTTTTACCATATTTAGTTCAAAAAAATTGTCATGCACTTTATTTGTATGCAATTTTAATGATAAAAATTGCATGCATAGAATTATTAGGAATTTAGATAGCAGACTTTATATATTAAAATACCGGCAGGGGGGGGGGGGGGGGAGATAAAAATAGGATAAGCAAAACTTTTTCTTCAACATTTAGTGTAACTTTTTACTTGAATCCCAAGAAATGTTTAAAAAAAAAAATCCAAAACTCTTTGCCATTGCTAACTTTTGACATTTACTTGACAACTTGTATTTGAAAATTTTTTAGTGTTGCCATCTCGGTGATTGAATTCATTTTTACATTAGAAACGTCTTTAGTTAACAGCTTGATAACCAAGCCAAGTTGGTAACATTTGAGAACACCGTTACTGAATGTCATCAGTTAATATCTCATTTGTATTAATTTACTTTCTTTAAGCACTCTAAAAAAATATTCTTCTTTACAATTAACTTTAAAATGTAATATATATATATATATATATATATATAAATCCAATTCATGAGTTAAAAAACACTCTAAAACTATATTGATTTTGCAAAAAAAGTTACGAAAAAGAAATTTTCAATATATTTGTATATTAAAAACAGTCACATCAAAAAGGCATGAATTCTGAAAGTCTAATACCACGTATTGTAAAAAAAGAAAATGCATTAGATATTGAATATGTATAAAAAAAAATGATATTGACATGTTTCGTAATCTTCAATAGAAAATAAAAATATGTTTGAAATTCTAACAAAGTACGTCATAACATCTTCTCTTTTTGTGTATGTTTGTCTTAAAATAAATAATAAAAAAATGTATAGAATACAAATGTTCCTTCAAAAAAAAAAAAAAAGCTTTATTCAAAATAGCTTTATATTATACATTTCAATGTAAATTTAATATCTTCTCATTTTTCTGTTATGTACATTTTTATATTTTTTCAATTTCAGAACATGCGTAAAATTTTGTATTTTACATTTTTCTTTTTGATTTAAATTTCAATTATATCATTTTATTTTTTTCAATTTAACTTTAAATAATAAAATGTAATGAATATATTTTTTATTTACATTTTACCATGAAAAAAAAAAGTTTAAAAATGTTTACTTTTTTATTTCATTATAATTAAGAAAAAAATTGCTAAATTATATTTGAACAGTATATTATATGAGTCGTATCTCTTTGCAGATTTACTATTTAATATTTCTTGTCAAGCATAGCAATTTTATTTTTTAATTTATATTTTTAATTGCGTCGTTTTGAAAGAAATGAAAAAATGAAATACAAAAACAATAATGCTTAGTTATTAAACAACAATTTTTGCACATCATTAATACCAAGTAACTTTTAAATAAAAGTACCATTTAAAGTTTGTGCTCAATATGTCTTGTTCATATATATATATATATGATAAGAAAAGTTTCTCGGTGAAATAGATTATTGTCTTACCTTCTGTGAAGACACTGGGCTTTACACTCGCTGCTATCACTATTTTAAATAACAATGAAAAAATAATAGTCACTTTGTACATAATTATAAAAACACTCAATTCACAGTCTTTTTAAGAATTACATAGCTATGTTATTTACACACAATGTTTAACGTTTTCGGAGACTATATATCAAATGATATATACTGTCTGTCTCCTTCCTCAGAACTGAAAACTAAACTCTCACTCTCTGCCGTGCTGACCTCCTGAGGGGAGGAGAGGGCGTACGCGCCTCGTCAGGTGCAAGCGAAACGTTGACTTTATTTCTAGTACGATCACATGGTACTTTCTTATCAAATGGTTTCAAAAGGGGGATCCAAATGCGCGGTAATTCAAAACTTGGTTGACTGATAATTGTTTCATCTTTCCTTCTTGCCATTTCTATTGCTTCTAAAATTTTTCTCTTTTTATAATGACTTTCTCTACCTATAATTTTAGCTTCTTCCCATTGAATTTTGTGATTATTATCCAGAGCGTGGTCCACAAGTTTTGAATATCCTGTATCTCTTTTTTCTGTTTTTTGCTTGTGCTCTTTTACCCTAATATCTAAAGGGCGACCAGTTTCACCGATGTATTCCATTTCACAATCACAGGGTATTGAGTATACAACATTTTTATTCATACTTTTTTTCATGTCTGGTTTAGTACGTACTAATTTTGATTTTATAGTTTCTCTTGACGAACACACAAATCTTAAATTTACTTCTCTGCCAACTCTTTGTAATTTTTCACTTAGTCCTTGAACATAAGGGATGCAAATTGTACCAGCAAATATATTAACAGAAAATGACTATCCACCACAATTTATTAAAAAGTTACAGAGAAATAAAAATAAAGAACACACAAAAATAGAAAAAGAAAAACCAGCTGGTACAATTTGCATCCCTTATGTTCAAGGACTAAGTGAAAAATTACAAAGAGTTGGCAGAGAAGTAAATTTAAGATTTGTGTGTTCGTCAAGAGAAACTATAAAATCAAAATTAGTACGTACTAAACCAGACATGAAAAAAAGTATGAATAAAAATGTTGTATACTCAATACCCTGTGATTGTGAAATGGAATACATCGGTGAAACTGGTCGCCCTTTAGATATTAGGGTAAAAGAGCACAAGCAAAAAACAGAAAAAAGAGATACAGGATATTCAAAACTTGTGGACCACGCTCTGGATAATAATCACAAAATTCAATGGGAAGAAGCTAAAATTATAGGTAGAGAAAGTCATTATAAAAAGAGAAAAATTTTAGAAGCAATAGAAATGGCAAGAAGGAAAGATGAAACAATTATCAGTCAACCAAGTTTTGAATTACCGCGCATTTGGATCCCCCTTTTGAAACCATTTGATAAGAAAGTACCATGTGATCGTACTAGAAATAAAGTCAACGTTTCGCTTGCACCTGACGAGGCGCGTACGCCCTCTCCTCCCCTCAGGAGGTCAGCACGGCAGAGAGTGAGAGTTTAGTTTTCAGTTCTGAGGAAGGAGACAGACAGTATATATCATTTGATATATAGTCTCCGAAAACGTTAAACATTGTGTGTAAATAACATAGCTATGTAATTCTTAAAAAGACTGTGAATTGAGTGTTTTTATAATTATGTACAAAGTGACTATTATTTTTTCATTGTTATTTAAAATAGTGATAGCAGCGAGTGTAAAGCCCAGTGTCTTCACAGAAGGTAAGACAATAATCTATTTCACCGAGAAACTTTTGTTATCATTATGCAACCTCGCTCGAAATTCAACATTCGAAACATATATATATATATATATATATATATATATATATATATATATATATATATATATATATATATATATATATATATATAATACTTAATACATAAATCGTCATTATGTTGTCAGTTTCCAGAGAGCATAGCTCGTTTGCAGACATTCTACCACGCACACACAAAACATAAAACAAAAAGGGAGCACTATGTTTTTGTGTACTCGTCTAACAACAGCATTATGCAATGGCTCTTACTACATATAATCTCCATTTTAAAAAGAAATCATAATTTGATGCTAGAAAATTTATTGCAACATTAAAATATGGCTCCTTGTGAACGTGCGTATAGATAAATAAATTTATATTATAGAATTTTATTCCTGAATTCGAAAAAAACAAACAAACAATCTTTGAGTAAATAAAAACTTTAAACAACGTAAAAAAAATACACTTAAAGCCATAGACCACATAAAACAACATGTGTTTTTTGATGAATAACCACGAAATGGGATCTTCAAAACTGATGACAATTTTTACCATAATGTTTACGTAGCCCCACGAGAGAGTGTGAAAATACTGTAAAGTATTCACTTTGCGTGACTATTCATGTTTCTGACGTGAAAAACATGTTAAATTAGTCAAAAATGTTGTGTGGGTTGTATAAGTTGAAATTTTCTGATCACTAAGACGGGGCTACAGTTGGGGTTTGAGACAAACTAAAGTTATAATTATGTAAGTCCCATCAAGTGTTTTGTGATATAAATGCTTATGCTTTCTTTTGGTCTATTCCTTTAAATATAATAATTATATTTAAATGTTATTCAACATTTCGTATTTTAATTTTAAAAAATTTACAAGAATACGTACGTTTTTTTCTGTTTTATTTTTATTATTATCATTTATTTATTATATTAAACAAAATGCTATTACTTTGTACCAAAACAATGGATAATTTAAACACCATCCAAAATACTTTAAACTTAGAACTATAATGCCAAAGTCACAACTTTTGTATACATTACATTTTCAATAAATAATTAATAATTGAAGTATGTATTATTTTGTATTAAAAGTCTATAACTCAATTGAAATTGCTATGAAATATTACTGTTATAAAACCACAATTATCCATTTAAATAAAAAAGGTAACGTATTTAAAATTTCAATATGATATCATTAATGTTATAAATGTATTTACATTTACATACAAGAAAAAAAGTTTTTAGTAATAATTATTTTCATGTCGGTTTTAATTTACATTATTACAATTTTGAATATTTTAGACAATTGAATTTTGGTATTAATTTATTAATGTTTAAAATTTTTGAATAGAATTATAATTATATCAATTAGATTTATTAGTATTTGTTCACTGGTGTAGAATTGTACTTTTGTTTGATATTTTGTTGTGATCGGAATAAATTTTTATTCTTTTCGTATTTTTTATGATTTTTTTTAATATATAATAGAAAAATGTTGACGTGATTATTATCTGCAATTTTTTATCCTTTCTATCAAGTTGATTGATAAAATTTTCAACTAAAAAGTTAATTTTAATAAAACATTTCAACAACAATTATATATATATATATATATATGTGTGTGTGTGTGTGTGTGTGTGTGTGTGTGTGTGTGTGTGTGTGTGTGTGTGTGTGTGTGTGTGTGTGTGTGTGTGTGTGTGTGTGTGTGTGTGTGTGTGTGTGTGTGTGTGTGTGTGTGTGTGTGTGTGTGTGTGTGTGTGTGTGATAAAGTGAACTGTATATATGAATCTTTCTCTGCGTACATATATAGAATTTTTTAATTTTTATCCCTCTTTTTTTAATATTTTAAATATACAAAAAAAAAAGGTTTTTTATATAAATATAGGGTATATGCAAGTGGTTTATATAATAGAATACAGTTTATACAACTTTTACAGCAGCCAAGCATATGTACAAAAGAGAGCAATATAAAATTATTGAGAGTTTTTATGGCTGAGAAAAAAAAGGGGGTTAATTTTTTTTGTTATAAGTTATAATACAGTATATTATATTTTTTAAGTTCTACATGATTGAAAATTTATTAAAAAAAAATTTATAATTTTCATTACACGTTAAAAAAAAATATTCAATTTTTATCATTAAAATATTTGCACGTAATTAAATGTGTTTGATAGAGTAAAATTTTTGTATGAAGCCTCATAAACCACAAAGTATAGTGAAAGGTGGTGAAACATTTTGATATATCGTCAATATAATTTATTGATGTCAGCTTGTTCATTAATTAATCAATGTTTAATAATATTGATTAACCGTTAAAAAGAAATCTATTAAATTGTAACACTCTCTATCTCTCTCTTTTTAATAATAAATTACCTTATTGAACGTGATAACTTAATAAAGATTGAAATTTTATTTATATATATATATATATATATATATATATATATATATATATATATATATATATATATATATATATATATATATATATATATATATATATATGCATTAAAACAAAGTCTATGTAGTGTACGAAAAATACTAATGAAACTAAAGTATCTAAGTAAGAAGAAAAATAAAAAACAAAATAAACGAATATAAAATGTTAAAGCCATAGACCACATAAAACCACATGTGCTTTTTAATGAATAAACACGAAATGGGATCTTCAAAACTGATGACAATTTTTACCAGAATGTTAATGTAGCCACACGAGAGAGCGTGAAAAAACTGTAAAGTATGCAATTTGCATAAAATTCATGTTTATGAGGTCAGAAACATGCAAAAATAAGTATGAAAATGTTGTGTGGATTGCATGAATTGAATTTTCTGATCACTGCTACGGGGCGACTGTTGGGTTTTGAGATAAACTAATGTTATTTATGTAAATCCCATCAATTGTTTTGTGATATAAATGCTTATGTTTTTCTCTGGTCTATTCCTTTAATTTAAAAATAAACGTGTAAGTACAAATTGTGTAATAACACTTAATTTTAGCTATACAAAAGTTTTAACATTTTCAGAATGGAGTAATTTAAATAATTAAAATATATAAAAGGTAAATATATTTTAATTAAAATATAATCTACCATCAATATTATTGTTACCCCCTATAATAGTACTTATATTTAATTTTATCGTATTAATACATATTAAATTTTTATATGCATACTTTATATATATATATAAATTCATTATTTCAAGTTTAAACTTTCATGATGTTACATTTATGAAAGTGGAATTTTAAATGTTTGCAAGAGAAAAAGTGGTTAAATTTTTCTCGTATTTGCACGTTCTCCACTCTTAAGTTAACATCTTTTACTCAGTAACTAACATCAACAGTATAAAAGAAACCATTTACAGTTGCAACACCATAAGAATGATGCCTTAAGTATGTCTCTCATGAATATCAAAATATGAACAACTAATAATTTTAAAACTACCCATGTTAAAATAGTTAAAAAAAACTTATGGATCAAGAATGAAAAATATTAATATCCTTGAGTTTCTCTTTCAATCGGTAATCCAACTATATACACCATACTCACAAATTTACTCTTCTGTATTTTCATACCTAATAAAACCATGCAGGTTATGTTATTTTGCAGTAGAAATGAAGCGAAGCGTAAAAGGATATAACAAGAAGGAAGAAGTATTATGTGTAGGAAATACATACATACAAGTATATCCTATGTATACTGTACATATATATTTGCTTAACCTTAAATTAACTCTTAACTGCTACTATAATTTACTCTCGTCTCTTTAATATATAAACCCTTGCTAAATTATTGTACTAATAAACGTATATTTTATAAAGTATTATATCTATAAAATGGGTTTTAATCAACGAATTTATATATATATATATATATATATATATATATATATATATATAATGAAAAGACTTCATTTA
The DNA here is from genome assembly GCA_949318235.1 of Ecdyonurus torrentis. Taxonomy (NCBI): domain Eukaryota; kingdom Metazoa; phylum Arthropoda; class Insecta; order Ephemeroptera; family Heptageniidae; genus Ecdyonurus; species Ecdyonurus torrentis. The sequence goes on from OX439130.1 coordinate 49,187,142, forward strand.
ATTAAAATTGAAAGTAAAATTTTAATATGTTTTTACTTCATACGTAATCTTTATCAAAGCTGTAATAACATGATTGAATATGTTGTAATAAAATGAAAAAAGAGAACTCAAGTTTTTATTAGTTTTCTATACGTACTTCATATACCAAAGCAAAATATATAATATGTATTTCACTGTAGTATAATAATACTCATATAATAATACCATTGCTAAAGTATTGTAATATACTTTTTACAATGTGAAACATCTTGAGTAATTACAGTTGTTTTAAAAGACACTATAGAGTATCATATTTGCCCTATTTTTTTTCTGTTTTCTACTATGAAATGAATGATGCAGTCGTTATATATATATATATATATATATATATATATATATATATATATATATATATATTATATATATATACTGTATAATATGTAGTAGATTATGCTACAGTAGTTCACTCGTGGCGTAAATTTTACGATGATCTATATGCAATCAAAAGTTAGAACATTCTTTATAATGACACTTTTTGCATATTAAAAAATGGAATTTCTAACATGTCCACAGCTATATATATATATATATATATATATATATATATATATATATATATATAGCTGTGGACATGTTAGAAATTCCATTTTTTAATATGCAAAAAGTGTCATTATAAAGAATGTTCTAACTTTTGATTGCATATAGATCATCGTAAAATTTACGCCACGAGTGAACTACTGTAGCATAATCTACTACATATTATACAGTATATATATATATATATATATATATATATATATATATATATATATATATATATATATATATATATATATATATATATTATATATATATATATATATATATATATATATATATATATATATATATATATATATATATATATATATATATATATATATATATATATATAGTATATCTGCAGGCAAAATCTTACATTGAAAATGTTCTGCCAAGAATTAAAGAACTATTTATTTATATTTATTCCAGTTGCATTTATCCAAAGTTTATGGCATTCAGAAAAATTATTTCTTTCTGTGACTTTCAATCGCACGATTTACTTTTTCAAACGATATTTGTCTTATTATTGATAACACATGTCAATACATATTATACATAGATAATATGAATTACGTAATTTATGCTGCATTTATGTAAATATAAAGTAAATGTTGCTATTATTTAATAGTACAAATGATTATAAATACATATACTGTATACTTAATAATGTTTATATTATGTTTATGCAGTGTAATGTATGCTATAACTTTTTAATATAATTTTAAAGATTTAATACACTAAATAGTTTAGCTGTTTCTACAATAAAACTTATTTCACTTGTGAATAATAAAATCAATAAAATATTATGTTACCTACATAATAATCTTATTGATCATAAATCAATCATCTAAACCTCTCTAACTTTGAGATTGGGATAAATTATAAGTGAAAAAAAATCTCTCTCTTCTCACCTACTTTACATAAGAAAATATTTTGAGAAGCAACATGAGTTTGAGAATATAGAATAAAAAACCCTCTTCTCTATATACTTCTCCAAAGTTGCAACAATATTTTCTCTTAGCAAAGGGAACTTGTAAGTTTCACATATATATATATTATAAGACGTCAACCTCATTTTTCTCTACTACAGCTTTTCTTCTTCTCTCAAACTATATAGGCGAAGATTTATTGTATGCATCAGAGAAAAAAACATAAAAAACCATGTCCACAATACGTCACTGGTGAGAGAAAAGATTAGCAACAATGATAAATACCACTGCAACTTACTTGCATTTCTTTATAACCAATGTTACTTTTTCTTACTTATACAAATCTATTTTTCAATCCACTAAACTTTGGACTTTTGTGAAGACAATATATTTACAAAAGTTGCATTTTGAAAAACCAATAATTCAATAAGGGTTACAATGCAATGAAATTATAGTTTTACAAAGACCTAGAAGATTTATGATTGTAAGTACAGTACCTGACAAAATGGAGCAATGACTAATAGCTAGTACATAAATACTTCCACTGCATTTAATAAATTATACTATAATATATAAACTAGGATTTGTTGTTCTTATAGTAATCTTAACATTGAAAAATGAGTATTAGAGCTCTTTTTCACGGGACAGTATTTATAGTGTATTTTTATAATTTATACATACATACTGTAGTACAAATTTTTCCTATTTGTTTCCAAGTGGTATTTAAAGGCATTGAATTTGAATGCAACAAAATTTACAGTGAAATTCAAATAGTGATTCTTGTGAAAATACCTTGAAAAGACTTAATTGTTGGGTCATTTTCATCATAGTCGTTTTTTTTTTTTAAGAAAAAATAATTTTGAACTTAAATATTATTGATACACTGAATTATGGCACGTTATAAAAACTGGCAATTAAAAGTAATATCAGCTATGAAAGTTGAACTTCAATAAGTAAACTAAATAGTATATTAAACGGAGATAAATTGTAATTAATATAAAGTTATAAGAAAAGTATCTTCATTTCTTTATACGTATCCTCTCACAAAAAATCATCTGTATAATTTTTCATTAAAAAAAAGGGGGGGGGGGGGGTTAAAATTTTGTTCACAATATTATGACGAGAGCTGTACAGTACACTTTAAGTCAATTTATTTCTCATAAACGGATGATGTACAAAAAGACCCTAAAACTTTAGTACATATTATCTTAAATAAAGAAGAAAAGTACTTCAAAAAAGAGAAATATGAATTCCCATTTATTTTATGTAGTTTAGTCACGTGATATATAAACTAATGAAGTCAAAATTCATCTCTCTCTCTCTCTCTCTCTCTCTCTCTCTCTCTCTCTCTCTCTCTCTCTCTCTCTCTCTCTCTCTCTCTCTTTTCTATACAACATAACTTATGTGTGAAAAGCATAAAATTATTATTTTAAAATTGTAACACTCACACACAAGGGTTGTAGTGAAAAGTGAGGCAATATTATATAAAAGAAATACATAGAGCTTGTGAATACAAATATGAGAAAATAAATTCAAACTGCAACCCTTGTATACACACACGTCAAGAACTCCCTTTAAAAAGTAAAATAAATAGTTGATTTTAAGGAATATAAGCCACCCCTTATCTTACTGTAACATAACAGCTAGTGAAGAAATAAATGGGTTACAATTTTTTATTACATCTTTATTCATATAAATATTTCATGTGTTGAAAAAATTATGATATATATTTTTTTTAGTATTTATAAGATGCTATATTACAGTTTAATATATTTTTTAAATAAAATTGAAGTTATATATATATATATATATAAAGAAGAATTTTTTGGCAAAATATTGTAATTTTCATTGCTATTTCTAACTGAAGAAAAGAAGATGTAAAAAAAAAAAAAACGTATATTTAATGCTGAACCTTACTTCTTTTAACATGATATTAATATTTGATTTTTTTGTATATGTTTTCAGGGCTGATTGTTCATTGGCAGATCAACCCAACTCAGGAGCTTCGCCTGAACACGGAGGACTCAGTAAATTTGGCAAGGTAAGATACTTTACATTTAAAGCATATAAAAAATAAATTCAGATCTTGTTAGACTTTCTCCCCCATATAGAAGACAAAAATAGCAGACAATGTAGTCTAAAGTATTTTTGATGATTTATAGAAATTTTAATAAGCTATAAACATATAAAAAATTAACTCATATTTTTTGAGACAATATTTTAATTATTAAAAATAATAAGATGACACAGAATATTTCTACTTGAAATATTGATAGTAGTCCAAAGCGATGAATAAAAAAAAAATCTGTTATTTTACGTATATGTGCTGGATATTGTCCCCTGAGAATTTATTTATTGTATCTAGGGTAAAAATAAATAAATAAAAACATATATTATATACAACTACGAGCTGTATAGGGTGTATTCGGATGACGTCATATTTATTGCGCTTGGAGGCCATACTGGAGTAGGGCATAACATTGCTCAGCATAGGACAAACTTCAGTTAAGCCAATTTTCTTTGGAAAATCAGTTAATTTTTTGTTATTCTTATTTTTCTTTCATATTTGAAATACTAATTCTACATATTTACAGCATCAATGCTCTCAAAAATATTGCATAGTGGTTTTAAACTGGCAAAATGAGTTATTTTCCTATGTCACCCATGTTATTTAGTTATCCAACATGGCGTTGACTTTAACATGAATGCATACACCCTATAGAAAGATGAAATAAGGTTCACGGTTGCATCAAAAATGCAGATACGATAATAAATTCTCGTGGGACAATATTTCTAAATGCAAACAACAACAACAACAACAACAACAACATACTTGTATACTTGTATTGTATTGGCCAATATTAAACGTTTCAAATTACCTGTCAATTTTTATTCCGTGTGTAGTTATATATTTTGCTGTTATTATTACTGTATATAAATACACTACAGAATTTCTTTTTCCTATTACAATTTTTCTTACTCCCAAGGTATTATATTTATATTTGATGTTATTTATTTTTGGTTATTGAAATTCCCCTTACACAATATGTTGTTGGTATTCTCCAAAGTATAGCAGTAGAAAAAAAAATCAAAAAGAATTCTGATCAAATCATTGACAACAACAAAAATTATAATAAAAAATAATAACAATCTTAAAGAGGAAAGAATGAAGTGTGTATACAAAGTTTATACAGTTGTAAAGTCTTGGTGTGCATTCATAAGTATCGATTTACATGTTCTTTCATTATTGTACGGATAATGTATATCAGAATCAGATTTAAGTGGTAAAAAAAATTAGCAATTACAGTATCTAATTTAAAGTGTCATTAAAGATCTATGAGAAACAATAATAATATATTTTATTGACACAGGCAGTTAATAGTAACAGTAAAAAGTTACAACAAGCGTTGGTCTAGTCATTATTTGAAATATATAATTTTATATCAATGAAAATAATTTTCATATTCTTATCTATTTAACGAGAAATAACAATATTAACTTAGTTACAAAAATATTCCAAATATGAGCAAGAGTGAACAACATTATAATATAATTATATATATATATATATATATACACACACACACACTCTGACTAAAACAAGGTCGTTCCCGCCAAAAGCTGTATCCGCGGTGCTAAACCAATCAGAGAGCGTGTTATAAACCTACTAGCCAATCACAGTTGACTTTACATTGTTAATTACACTGTATCCGCTCGAACTAGTATTGGGAAAAGTGTATAAAATGTTATTAATATAATAATAAATAATAAATATATTATATTACGTAAGTACAGTAATTTTGTCAATTTTTTAGTTACGATCAAAATATTCTCCTAAAATCAAAACTTCTTTATTAAAAATGTAAACAGAATTTTAAACAATATAAATTATGAATTTAATGAGTTATAAGCTGTATATAGTTTTAGTAATTTAAAAATGAACATCTTTAAAAATTGGAAATCTAATTATTGAACTTTTTTTTAATCTCAAAATGACTTCAAATGCTTAAAAATAAATGTTAAATATATTAGCTACTGCTAAGAAAAGAGATGCTTTATATGTATTATTTAGATTAAACAGAACGTACTTTATCTTTATTATTTGCACTAAAATGCTACTTTTTTTGTTGTTGTTTGAAAGTAGTGTAAATAATCTTGTTACGAAAAAGTTAAAAATGACGGCAAAGAGGTTAATATTGTGTAACATTACGACTTAATATCAGTTAAATGAGCAAAGCAAACATTTAGGCTTAACTTGTCAAAATTTGAACACTCTTGAATCCACTTGAGGACAATTTCGTTGCGTGTGTCGGAGAGAGACGTGAAACAAGAGAGGTGTATAATATCGACCTCACTCGTCACAGTCTTAGACTTCTTACTCATTACACGCTCAGCAATCACAAGCAAACATTTCAATTCCTTGCATTCAAAGAACCATTTAAAATTTTTATGCTGATTGTATTTTTTTTTCTACAACATCATATTTACCGTCACTTTTTTAAAGTTCAATAGAAAAATATACAAATACACACTCATATATTTACTCCTTTTTTTTTCGTTCTATTTACATTATTTATAAAACAATTCAATAAATAAAATAAAAAATTCTATAAAAAATTGCTTGCGTTTTATATTATTTACTATGAAATAATGGTAAACTTTTTTTATATATATCATAAATAAAACAAAACAACTGCAACATAAAAAAATATTCTAAAACAAATGTTATGAGTAATAATTTTAATTTAATTTATTTTGATTCTAAAAAACAATAATTTTATATTATAAATTCCACCATGAGAGTAAAACATAATAATAATAAGGCTTGGTTGAAGACATTTTTATTTACTTCCAGCCCTAAGCAAAACATCTGTACTTTTTCCTTGATATTTAGCATCGTCTACTACGAAGTCTCAGGCTTGGATAGCTACATCTATTTGTCATAACGGTTGCTGGAAACATTTGTCCGCTGTCTAGTGCAGCTTTAGAGTGAGAGAGAGAAAGAGAGCGGTGCATGAAAATATTAAGACTGACGTACTCGACAAAGCCAGCTGAACCTCAACATAGAACTGCAAAAACTAACAACAACAAAATATAAACAAACAAAAAAAGATGAAGAGAGTGGAATATTTTTCAATAAAAATGCCAACTGAATTTTAAATAACCGCATGTGTGTGTGAGTGTGTGTATGAGAATGAGAGAGAGAGAGAGAGAGAGAGAGAGAGAGAGAGAGAGAGAGAGAGAGAGAGAGAGAGAGAGAGAGAGAGAGAGAGAGAGAGAGAGAGAGAGAGAATACGAGAAAAATATTTTATTTTTTTATTACAAAAAAGAGACTTCATTGCTTTTACGTACATATATCTTTTAAGCAATATTTTACCATATAACATTGCGGTATATTAAAGTTTTTTTTTTTTTTTTTTTTTCAAGAGATCCAGCTACAAAAAGACTACTTTTTTGTATGAGAAGTACTTCTGTATTATTAGAGAAAAGTATCATTTAAATGTAAAATGCGTACGTAGCAGATATATGGAGTTCATATTCGTTTGTATTTTTTACAAAACTCAAAATTTCAAACAACACAAAGGATTGTGAGATAAAAATTATGCTTTCTTAAAATAATAATAATAAAAGGGCGTATAGAAAAAGCTCAGCTTTATTTTTATTTAAATTGCTTTATTTCTTTTTAATGTTTCTCCCCTTCTGGGGGGAAAAAAGGCAAGAAAATAAAAATTAAAGCAATTTTTTTTGTAGAAAATTATTTTTCTATGCAATTTTTTTTCCAGTACGCTAAAAATATTTCCATCAATCAAAATTGCAAAAAAAAAAAAAAAAAAAAAAAAAAACATGTTTTTATTTTTAAATAAGGTTAGGGAAGATAAAATTTTTGTCTGAAAAGTTTAATATTTTAAGTTCTAAAATTTTATATGTGTATTTCACTACAAACAACTAAACTATACATAAAAAAAGTTTACAAACATATTTTTCTCGCTGATGGCAGTTTTTTTTTTTTTTTTTTTTTTTTTTTTGTAAAATTTTAGTGTTGAGTACAGCAGCAGAGAGTGGTCCTATAAAATATTGTCAATATAAGTTTTATATTTCAAAAGAGTGGCCTATATATGTATAGCTCTTGTCTGAAAATGTAACTTTTATTTTTATCATATATATAACAGGGAAATAAAAAAATAAAAATCTTTTAAATAATTTTTATAAAGCAAATATATAGATGTTATAGTTAAACAAAAATATAAAATTTAAAAACTATTTTCGAAATAGCTTGCATCTGCCAGGCAGCTATACTATAATACTGAACATTTATAACACTTAGACTTTTTGAATTAAATCCTTAATCCTTAGATGGTTATATATATACGAACAATCAATATATTTGCAAAAGTGACACAGAAATTAGTTTTCTAATGTGAAGCAAGATAATTAAGTTTATACTTAAAAAGTGTAAAAAATTAAAATTATAAAAATAAATTTGAAAAAATGACATTTGTATACCATTTATATTTTATTAAATTAAAGCATTAATTATGCTGTAGTATAAAAATTATTAAGGGAGTATTGGTTATCAGCTGATAGCTGATAAACTGAACGGTTGCGAAATAAAAATAAACATGCAGTAAAGTTGAAATGTTACTTAAAAGTTGAATTGTGTCAAACACATTCAAAGTCGATCAAATATTTAAGTAAATTAACATGTAAATGTTTTTTGTTTGTTTTTAATTTAACACCAAATCTTAATTCAAATTAGAATCATTTTTTGTAAAGTTAAAAATATCAATAAAACTTTTTCAAACTAATAAATTTATTTTTAAATTAACTATATATTATACTTGTTTTGCAGGATATAAATGGTGCAGATAGACTTATTGTAAAAATAAAGTTATTTTGTGTGACGAATTGCAGTCCCAAGTCAGTACCTAACTCCCTTAAAGCCAAAGACCACATGAAACAACATGTGCTTTTTAATTATTAAACACGAAATGGGATCTCCAAAACTGATGAAAATATTTACTAGAATGTAAATGTGACCCCACAAGAGAGCGTGAAAAAACTGTAAAGTATGGTATGTGCGTGACTATTCCTGTTTCTGACGTCAGAAATAGACAAAAAAATACATGAAAATGTTGTCCGGGTAACATAAGTGAATATTTTCTGATCACTGCTACGGCGTTACAGTTTCGAGACATTCTAGTGTTATTTATAAGTCCCATCAAGTGTTTTTTGATGAATATGTTGATGTTTTCTTATATTATGGTCTTTTGATAATATTATTCAAAGCCTAGTAGTTTCTATTTCATAAAGAAAAAATAAAACAATAAAACAATTTAATTTGCTTCAATGACATTATAATATACTGTATAGCTTTAATTGTAACCGAGTTTAGAGTACTCTAGAAGGGGGTACTTCTAGAATGGGTACTTCTAGGTACTACTAGAAGGTTACTTCTAGAAGAAGGTACTTCTAGTACTCTAGAAGTACCCTTCTAGAGTACTCTAACCGAGTTCTACATTAGAGTTCTACTAAACTTCAAATTATCCTGAAAATCTAAAATTATCAATTGTTAGACCAATATATAAAGGTGGAATTCATGATGATTTAAATAATTATAGACCAATTGCAATTTCGGATTTTATTGATAAGTTTATTCAAAAATATATAGAACTATTTTTATCAAATTATCTACAAGAATTTAATATAATAAATGAAAATCAGTATGCTTATCAAAAAAATAAAGGAACTAATAAAGTATTAAATGATGTTACAAATTATATAAATGAAGAATTAGAAAAGGGAAATCATGTACTATGTTTATTTATCGATTATTCCAAGGCGTTCGATACAATTGATATAAATTTGTTATTACAGGATTTAGAAGAAATTGGTATAAGAGGTCCTGTATTACAATTAATAAAAAACATAATAAAAAATAGGAAAATTGCAGTAAAATTAAAAGATATTGTTAGTGAAATTAGAGAGTTGCAGTTTCATGGTGTTATCCAGGGTGGTATAATTAGTGCAAAATTCTTCCTAATATATGTAAATAAATAGTATATTTAAGTTACTAAAATTCTGCTTGGGAAAAATGTTTGCCGATGATTTCTTACTTATAGCCTCACATGTTGACTTTATTACTGCGCAAGAAATGTTACAGAAAGATTTTGATAAAGTTCTCGAGTGGTCTCATGATAGGAAATTATTAACAAATAGAAAGAAAACTAAAGTTATGCATATATTTAATAAGTTTATGAGAAATAATGAAAAAATAAATCTAATAGCTCATTCTAATAAATGTCTTCATAACTTTCAAATAAATTGTTTATGTGAAAATGTAGAGGAAGTAGATAGTTATATATACTTAGGAGCAACTATTGATAAAAATTTTACTTGGGATATGCATATACAATATGTCATTAATAAGTTGAGATCCGCACTATATAGACTAAGCTCCATAAAACAATATGTAAATGAAAAAACAATGAAAATGATGTATTATTCTCTGGGACATCCACATATATTATATGGAATAACGTCTTATGGCTTTACAAAATCAGGAAAGTTAAATTTGTTAAATAAAATGCAATTAAGGATTCTAAAAATTTTAAAAAAAGGTGAGAAACTAAATAATTACAACGATTATTATACTCATTTTAATATATTATCAATACCTAATTTATTAAAATATTCATTTTTGGTAGAAAATTATTTTTGTAACGATCATGGTATACCTAGATTACATATATATGAAACAAGAACATCTCTAAAAAAACCTCTAATTGTACCGAAAGTAGTAAATAGATTTACGGAAAGGACTAGAAAATATAATTTACCAAAAATTTGGAATGAAATCCCAATGGAATTAAAAGGACTAAAGAATAAAAATACTTTAAAAAAATATTTAAAATCACATTTTTTGAGCTTGTCATAATAAATCTATATTAGTATGTGAATGAAAGCAAATGTCTTTTAACTTTAATTTTGTGTAAAAAAAAAAAAAAAAAGATTATTATTTTTATGTTTTATTATGCAATATACCAAAAAGCATAAGTTGTGTTAATATATATTATGTGAATTGTGTTATAGATATTATAAATGTATGTATATCTTCATTATAAATTTTTTTGTTTTCTTGTTTGAAAATTATCTTTGAAAAAAAAAAAACTTTTACTTTTAGCTATTTTTGTTTGAAATGAAAAAAAAAATGTTTTATTCTAATCCAACCGATAAGGCAATTGCCTTGGTTGGACATTGTATTATGAGTTAAAGAATAATAAAAAAAAAAAAAAAAAAAAGTTTGTACAGTTCACTAGAAAAGAAACAAAAATGAAAATTTTGTAAGATGCTTTGATATTTTAATTAATAAGTGCATAATTAGAAGTTTTTAAAATTTTAATTAAAAAAAATGTTTCTTTCTTTTGTCTCTCTCTCTCTCTCTCTCTCTCTCTCTCTCTCTCTCTCTCTCTCTCTCTCTCTCTGTTCTACTTTTCTACTTTAACCGTTCTAAAAACTTTGTATTTCATATAACTTATAAAATATGAGTTAATTTCAAATTTATTATAATATAATGCAACACAGGAAAACTATAATATAAAAATAAAAAAGGGGAAAAACATTTTTTTTTTAGGAAAATATTCTAATCTTCATATAAAATGATATTCTAATTTACATAAATTTGGCAAGAATTGTACAGCTGTTACAACCCAAGAAGAATAAGAAAAAGATGGGACATTGTACAATAAATTTCATCACATCGTGCTTTTATTATTTTAATGTTTTTTTGTTTTTCTTAAAGTCTCTAATTCAATTAAATTTTGCAAGTTTCTTGAACAAAATTACACTTAAAAAACACAAGAATACATTATGTTGCTGATTTTGGCGCGTACCTTACCCATACATCAAGGTAATTTAATAGAAGAACACCCATTATGAGAGTTGATATGATTTTATATTATTTGATGCGATAGTTTATTTAATTTTTATGTGTCATCCCAAAATCCATTAATAGCTCTAACTAAATCATAAATATGTAGTACATAAGCACAAACAAACAAACAAACAAACAAACAAACAAACAAGCATAACTTCCATGAGATAACTGTGATTAATTTTGGATGGTAAGACTCGTAAATTTTAGAGAAACAAACTATTACCTATTACACGGAGAGAAGTGGCTGAAGGGTTAAATATATTGGCTTAATTAAGCTGTAAGCACAGGATTGATAATAGTAAATTTTACTTTTGAAAAAATCGTGTTCAATGCGGTTCAATGTTATTCTTATGAGAAAAATACGCACTGAAATTATCACAATCGTTTGTACAGTAAATGCATTTTTTACCATTAAAGAAATGAAGCTTTGCTGCAATAAGGTCACTCTGGTGAACAATATTAAAAAGCAACAAAATATTTTACTGTAGAAATGCATAAGTTTGTTGTATAAAATTTTTTTTACATATTATTTTATCATATTAGTTTAATGAGATATTTGTTGAGGTAACGACAACCTCTATGTGTTTTCTCGTTACTCAATTATTACTCTAATAGCTATCTCACTGTAAGACATGTTTTTTCTACTGACTTAATTTTACGTCATATAAAAACCTCAGACTTCAACTGCACATCCGTATTTAATTATAATATATATGACATAAAACCTGGTGAACATAAAAATAATTCATAATTATTTCATACATTAAAAAAAATCGGAAAATATTATTATTATTATTATTTACTTGCCATATTGTGTTATCGTGCTACACCAATTCCAGTCCCAGTCAAGACATGGTCTTATCGACAGATCAGGATTTAAGACTATGTCTTGACTGGGACTGGATTGGGGTAGCACGATTACACAATATTGGAAGTAAAAAAAAAAAAAAAAAAAAAAAAAAAAAAATCATATACTTCGATTTTTTTTTTTTTTTTTTTTTTTTTTAGTAATTGTGAGTAGTAATTTGTTTTCTCAGTGTACATTAACATAAAATCAATTTCTTAAACACGCGTCATTACAACAGACTTAAGTACATTAAAATACGAATATAAGATGATCAGGACAGTTTGTTGTAAAGGAAGCAAAACAAAATACTGGCTAAATTTAGAGAACTAAATTATATATCTTCAACGGAAGAGAAAAGTTTTAAAACCAAAAATATAATAATATACATAAATATATAAAGTTAAATAAATGAAAACATCATACAAAGAGATCCTTAGTTATATAGAAAAGTTACTGTTTTTAACTCTTATTATTATACATACAGAGAACAAAAGATTTCATTATAAAAAAAAAATGATAGGTGATTGCCATTTCATTAACCTAATTAATATTCTAATTACATTAAAAGTAATGGATATTGTATCAACTTTGGTTTTAGTATAACACTGTACTTATTAAAGTGTTATTATATATTATAATGATGTTACAACGTAATCGGAAAATGTGAAACTTTTTTTTATGTTGAAAAAATCAAATCACATTGTTAAGGAAATAATTATCGTTTTAAGTTTATGCATTTTTAATGTAATATTTAATTTATTTTGTAAAAACTTAATATATAAGATTCTTTTTCTTATAATTTATAATAATTTGAACTTTGCCTAACTTTTGTATATTATAAAAAATAAAATGTATGCAGTGAAATGAAATTTAAGTTGAAATAAAATTATAGTTCGTATAAATTTAAATTTGAAAGTGACTGTACTATAAATCAGTTAAGTTAAAGTGAGAGATTTGTAACCTGATTTAGCCTAATAAAAACTGTTATTATTATTATTTAAAAATTGTGAAAATGAATGCCGTTATAAATCGTTCCATGTTCCATCTAATAATTATTCCTTTTAAGTATAAAAGTTTTTTTTTTTTTTTTGAGTAACATATTATTTAATGCAATAATAAGATTCCTATTTGATATTCGAAGTAAAACTTCATTAATTAGCATTTTTATTTTCTGCTATCAACATTCAAAACACTCCATATATATAATATATTATTATACTTTTTTAATAAAACAAACATTCAGGAAACCTTGAATTTTTATAAAAAATTTTGTATACAAAAAAAAAAAAAAAAAAAAAGTTTTGTTGAATAATCTACATTTCAAAGTTATTCATGTATTTTTTTTCCTATGGAAAAAGTCACTACTTGAATAGCATAAAATAGTACATCAGAATACATTAAGTCCAGTATACATTATAATTTTTTTTATTCTTGCAAGAAAAAAAAAGCAAGCTTCAAAGTGATATGTATTAGTAATGGAAATGTATTTTTGATCAAACGTATCTTGAGAAATGTATCTTGTAAGCTAAAGAGAAAGTTGAAATCTATACATACATATTATACACCGTATAGGTTAAGTCTATAAGATATCGATGTTTCATATACCGTACCTATATCTTAACAAGAAATAGCTTAATATGTCAAGTGTATCAGAAATTAATTAGAAAACCTAACGTCAATAAATTTGGTAGAAATTTTCAATTTACGCTTGAGCTGATGATACTAATTTTTAGACTGATATACGTGATGAAAAATGTGTAAAAAAATACTAACAATGCACAAATTTATATAAAAATAATTGTCTTATGAACTACAGGTCCTTTCTTTTAATTCATGTACAATTATTGTATAAACAAAAATCTGCTCTCTGTCCCGAAATACATATTGGTATAATTCCTATACAATCAATAGTTATAATGTTATAATAAACATTTTAAATTAAACTGGGTTTTACCTAATAATATGCTAATATTAATGCTTGCTTACACACTTATACTTATTATAATCGGGCAAAAGCGTAAATATTAATAATATATTGCATTGCGCACACTTTACATTTTTCGCAAAATTTAACCAAATAACGAAAAAAATAATAATAATGGCATAAACATGGATTTAAAAAAATAACGTAAACATTGCTGCTTTTATATCCTATTCCTAAAGGCATAAATGTTGATACTTTCAAATTTTACAAATAATTATGTTGGTTTAACATATTTGTTAAATCATACAGCATTTATCATACAGGAAATTTTATTCTTATGAATAAATATTGCTTGAAGCCAGGGCTAGCATAATTATTTTACATTTATATTTAGTTATGACGGTGTTCAAGTGCGTATATTATATAACTAAAACAAAAAATTATTTCAATAACACGAAGAAAAAATTCCATCCAGATAACGTACAAACACAGATTAAACATAACACAAAATAACCAAGCGAATTAATTACATAATAATATCAAACCAAATATTTCAGCTTTGAAAATACAAGAGCCATGTACAGTACAGTAGGCATTCGTGACGTTGAAACATTGTTTTGTATTTTTTATTTTTCAATCCATACGCTCATATTTTACACTCATGCATGCATTTCAAACATGGGACTTTGATATATTAAAATAAAAAAAACGGAAAAAAAGTACAAATGCTTTTGGTTTGTCATATGAATAGTAAAATTTAATTCTATAAAATGCGTTTGATGTAAAATATCGTGTTTGACAATTCAAATAATAGACGAAGAGAGAGAGAGAGAGAGAGAGAGAGAGAGAGAGAGAGAGAGAGAGAGAGAGAGAGAGAGAGAGAGATGCATGTTTTTTTTATTAACTAAAAAAGTGTTCATATTTTTTTATCAACTATAGATATTTGAAAGTATAATTTTTTTTATTTTAACTTTTTCACATGGGCACATGGCGATTCTTTGTCATAAAATCAGAGAGTATATTACAAATTCTCTTTGTATAACATGAGTATTATGTTCGGAATATGAATATTTATGCTTATAAATCAAATTATCTTAATGACTCTCTCATATTCTTCCCATTTGAGCGCTCTCAGTGCAAGAGGTAGAGAGAAATATATTACACCGTGTATTTTGGTATTGTGTATACTTACTCTTAGTGAAAAATTATAATTTATTATGTGGAATTAGATCTTTTAAAAGAACCGGAACAAAAAAAGCAATGTATCTAATAATATTTAAATTTTAAGTTCATAACTATATTTTTTACTTAAATATAAAAAAAAGTAATATTTTTAAATCTTCGTGACAATCGTGATTTCCCCGCTTCCTTCTTCGTCTAATTTAATTTTTAATTTATATGTTAGGGAAAAATAATGTAAATTACAAGCAGGGACGGATCCAAAGGGGGGGGGGTGACTGCATCCTTCCCAAAAAACGGTCAAAATACATTAAAAGTATTACCACCCACCATCTGCCGCATTTGGAATTGCCTCCTTCAAAAATTTTCCCTCGTGATTTGTGTTCTTTATAGAGAAATATACAAATGTAATAGAGCTGATAACATCTTTAATTTTAATTACAAAAAAATAATTTAATTCGTTTTCTAAATTAATATTTTGGTGTTTCAGAGCGTGGTTCGCGAGATGAATCGCCTGGGTATGATCGTGGACCTCTCCCACGTCTCAGTCAACACGATGCGCGCGGCGCTAGCAGCCTCACAAGCGCCAGTTATCTTCTCTCATTCCTCAGCACGAGCTCTCTGTAACTCTACTAGAAATGTACCCGATGACATCCTTAAACAAGTGGTAAATACTATAAAACTAGTTATGAAGTTCATTAATGAATAATTTTATAATAAATAATAATAATAAATTTATTTGATATAATCACAAAAAGAAGACATTACAGCATAAATTGTGATACATTTATGTGATTAATGTAATTATATAGCATAAGTGTAGCTAAATTGGAACCAGTATAAATAATAATACAGCGCAAGATAATATTTATGCTATTTAACATAATAAATTAAGTTGTAATAGATAAATGCTGCTGAAAATGGATTAACTTATTTATAAATTATCCGTGATTAGAGCAATTTATAAAGTAATTATATATAATTATTGTTCGTATGTGTAAAATGACCATAACTTTTTTTTTTTGCTGTCAAAATTGAGTCAATAACCAATTAAAAAGTATAATATATAAGTCGTGCATACACGGACGATAGAAAATTACGTAATTATAGCTGCTTTAATGTGATACACGTTGATCTTTAGATATTACCATTAAAAAAATATAGTGTGTATATACAACATATTTATTATGCTGTTTAGTATAATAATTACTTACTAGAGCATAAATTTTGTTGTTATAAATTAATGATGCTGAAACCATAGTGTAACATAATTTGCCCAAGTATATGATAACCCATACACATATATGTTGTTCTTTATAGCACGTTAAAGAATATAAAGTGTCCTTTTTTATGTTGACAATTTTTTCTTTTTTGTTTTCTCCTTTAATTCTCCACTTAAAAGTCAAATTGACTCATAAAGTTATTCAAATTACAATGTATAAACATATAACTGTATAACATGCATAATAATACTGACTCCAAACTATGATATGTATTATATTTAAAATTTTAAAGTAATTTTGATATAAGCGCTCATTTTTAATCATAATATACGGGCATGAAAATTTATTCCTAATATTTATGCTAGATCGATTTCAGCAACATTTATTTATAACAATAATAATTTATGCAAAATTGAATAATAATTATCCAGCATAAATATTATATTGTACATTGTATTATTATTTTATATACAATTCTAAAAGAGCAACGTTTATGCTAAATGACATAAATACAGCGTAAATTTTTATTTAAATCTTATAATTTTCTTTTATCCGTGCATTAATTTCTAAAAAAAAATAAAAAAAAAAAATTGTCTCATAGAATGAGTATCTATTTGTTTTTTTCATCAATTTTGCAACTTCTAATTGTTAAACCTTTATTCCTATAGGCCTTAAACCGCGGTTTGGTGATGGTGAATTTCTATTCACTGTTCCTCAGCTGTCAAGAGGAAGCCAGCGTAGAAGATGCAGTTGGTAAGTTCCCGAAACATTGAGTAAAATATACCCACAGAAAATACACGTATATAAATATGTATAGCTTGGTTGCAAAACGAGAGAAGTCCACTTGCTGATAAAGTCGATTTGCATATATTTAACTATGCAAGTTTGAATCATATTGACAAATATAATTAACTTTTTAGTAAAGCAAACTAAATATTAATAAATTTCCGTCATGCAGTCATAATTTTCTACGTTTCAAAATTATAAAATGATTTAAATACTAGATTTTATCACAGTATATCAAAGAGATTTTTACTATTATTTAAATTGGAAGTACAAGAAATAAATTCTGTTTTACAAGTCTCTCTATATAATTACAAAAGAGAGAGAAAAAAGTTTTTACTTTGTTAAAATATAAAGAGAAAATTTTAGGGAGGGAAAAAAAAGACAGCGTGTTCGTTTACAGTTTTCTAATGTGAGTGCGTCACTAATTAGTCTGACAGCAATAATTACAAAGTGTGAGTAAATTACTTTAATTGCTTGCTGGTAAAATTTTCTATTTTTACAATGTTTTACGTGCTGTCAAATATGAATCAGTCAATTTGGAGTTAATGATAAAAGATTGATAGGTGATGACAATCGCAACTCAATGAAATTATACTAAATTTTAATGTAATAGAAATTTACTCTTTCATTTTTGAATTGAAATGCCATGAACAATGATAATTCAATTATCTAGACGTATTTTAGTTTGTAATTTTTGTTATTTTTTTAGCCTGCCGTTAATTATTTTACGATATGGTATAAAATCAAAATTTTCATTCTTTTATACTTACAAACATTACACATAAAATTAATAAAGTTATATTACATATTTTTTTGCATATTCTAAAATAAATAAATTTAATTACTTTTTATTAAATTTTCTTTTTCATATTTTTTGAAGTACTGATAGCATTTTTAATTATTTTATGTTTTATAAGGTTATATCACAAGTGGTGATAAATTAAATCTCCTTTGCCAAGAGCCAATATTAATAACATGAAAGTTGAACTATTTTAATAAGCACTTTCACAAGAGTAGAAAATAGAAACAACCGCAGTGATATAATAAATTACTTATTATATATAATTTCAGTCTTGTAGTCGTTACCTGAATTTTCTATAACGTTAACTTAAGTTAATTTCAAATAAAACTATAACTTTAACAATAACGTTAACTCTAATTTGTCCTCAACTATAACGTTATACCTTTAACGTTAACTTGCGTTAACTATAACATTAGCAGATTTTTTAGACGATATGTATTTTTTATGATTATTCATTAATTTAATCATTTATAAAGTTAATATTTTACTTATATTCAGTCAAATATTAATAAAGGTTAATTTTATTTATTATTTCTCTCGCCTAGTCAGTTGATTTAGTCAGTATAAAGTAAAATTTTCTTTCAAAAAGTAGCGTTATAGTTATCGCTATGTTAACGTCAATTTTTGTTAATCTATAACTATAACGTTAATTTTTGCAATGTTGTTAAACAACAAGTTAACAAGTTAAACAACAAGTTAACGTTATAGTTAACGTAACGTTAACGACTACAAGACTGTATAATTTCTACAGTATTTATATCATAGATAACATAAATGGTGCTATATTTTGTTATTGCATGAATAATTATGTTGTACTATACATATTTGTGATTCTTAACAATCTATTTACAGTATAGAATAAATTATATTATTATGAAGAAATAACGTTATATAAAAGCTAGTTTTGTTATTATAAATGTGTAATTATTTTTTTTAGTGCGTATTAAATGTAAAGCTTGATTTAAAAATGCAAAATATTTTATAGAACCAGATTACTAATTAGAGCTAGAAAACATATTTGTTAAATATAATTCAAACTGAAAATTTTCAGTACTTTTATAGATTTTATCCGTTGCTGAAATGAGTTTAAATTTTAAATATCAGTTACCAAAATCGAGACAATCTTATTTTATCACATTATTGCACAAAGATATTTATAGCCTTTGAGTTTGCTTGTAAATCTATTTTATTTTACGTTTTAAAAATGGGTGTCTTTGTCTAATATAATAAAAATTTTAAAGGACTCGATCCGAGTATAATAGTACTCGGATTTTAATACGCATATATATATTTTGAGTTAGTTTTTAACAGTATTATTAGTAAATAAGTTAATATATTAAAATAAATTAGTGTGGTTAACATTAATAAATTTGCATAAAAAAGTACTTGTAAACTACCTTTGTAAACAATCTTGTTTATTATATAAAATACTTAAAAGTTTAAACCCAGAGCATATATTCAAAGAACAAACACAAAAGCTTTCCCATTCTATAAAATAAAATAATAATAATAGCAACTTGAAGAAATTAATATTCACAGACTTAAGTTTTAAAAGTACTAAAAGTGAGAAATATGATAGTTTTGTATTATAAGTTCATAGGTCAAAAAGTCAATTTATTTTATGATTGTTGTTTTTTGACGTCTTACGTAAGTAAAATTATTAATGACAATAACAAATTACCATTTACGTTAATCTGTACCCATTGTATAAGTCATTAAAAACGGTAAACTATTTGAATATTACGTAAATTTAAGTGTGTTTTTACCAAACTAACATGTTTGCTAATACGTATGTAATATTTATATAGAGTTTCGTAATGTATTTAGTCTATTTTTTTTATTTCGTTTATGATTAGAATTGTAGGTTCAACGCTTCGTATACAGTAATTAAATTTTAATCACCATAAATATTGTAATTATTTTTATTTTATTGTTGATATTTGTTTATCCATCAACTATTGGTCAAATTAATGAAATAAAATATATTTTAAAGAGAAAATTAATTAAGTTGGCATAAAAATCATCAAATGCCACCATATTTGTGGCATTAACTTTTATATATTTCTCTTTACCTATTTATTGAGTCAGGAATCAGTCTAAAAACCGCAATTATTTTAGTTTTGTGAATGCTAACTATTTTGTATTTATTGTTGAATCTAAAAATAATATTGCATGTTATTTGTGCAGTACGTATAATATATTATTATAGAGAAAATTACCTATACCCGTGTATTTGCATTTATGCGTTGTTTTTTTTGTTGTTTTTACGGGGTACAGATACTGTGATATAAAATTTAACATTAATACATTATGATAGTACACTGTATACTCGTATTAAAAATTTTACTAACGTATTTCTCTATATAATTTTATAGTATATTATTATATTTCCATGAAGGCAATTTAGTAGAGTTTAAATTCACAGCGTCTGTGCACGCATTTCATGATCATAATACACAATAACATAATAAATTTATGATGTATAATAGTCGGGAAAAAAATAGTACTAATAATAGCAGGGACATAAATTCTGTAAATTACAATAGGTAAACATTTGCCTGAAACAGGTATGGATATACTACAATAATATCTAATGCAGATAACCCATACTACAATAAAGGTGTGACTCCTAAATTACCTGACATTTCACCTGCATGAGGTAACATTGCAATATATCAAACTGTTCCAAGTTAATATTTATCTATTGCAATTTTCCAGATTCATGTGTACCTATGCCACTATAGATTAGTGTAGGCCTGGATTGCAGATTCTGTCATGGAATTTAATATACTCTTGTGCATATTAATTATTAGGTTTGTTTGCAAATAAGTACTCCATGTATCGCAGTATTGATTGACAGTAAATTTTAGTTCTTTAAATGTGTTTCCTCCCCTATGTTGAAAAGCAAGAGGAACAGAATTTGCGAACAAGTCTATAGAAATAAGACGTTATTTCACTTAAATTTTATGACCCAGAAAATTTAAATTTTCAAAAGAAAAAGAGATTTATTTTGGAAATCGACTTACTTTGTTTTTTTGTTATATGCATATAGTTTGTTGTTAAAATGAAGAAATTGGTTTTCGGTTGTTTCAGCTCACATCAACCACGTGCGCTTGGTAGCGGGGGTGGATTGCGTGGGTTTAGGCGCAGGTTACGACGGCATCAACTTGTGAGTAGCCCCACACACATCAAAAGAAAAAAAAAATCATTCAGAGAGGAAAAAAATTACTTCTCTCTCCTTATTCTCTTTGAGTTAGCAGAACACAAACACCACATTCGTATTCATATCTGCGGTACTTTTTTTTATACATTTGAAATACGTCTATTATACATGGATATATTTTTCTTTGACTCAAAATTTAATCTAAAATGTAATATTTTATATATAAAAAAAATTATGCAAAATAAAAGTTTAGATATATTTAATTATCTTTTGAAGTTTTATAATCATTTTCCTTTTGGTCAGAAAATAATATATATATGGAAAAGGGATTTTTAAATAATGTTTCAGCAAAGAGGGGATGCTGAAGTATTATAGTAAATTATACTGATTAAAAAAATTTCTTCCTTCCTTCCTTTTTATTTTTATTATTTTTTTTATGTAGTTTTCATAATTGAATTTCGAACTGATGATGTATTTTTAATAGATATGTTAATTATGAATTTAACCCAATACGCCAAAAGTTTAATAAGTTTATTCATTAAATTGAATTCAGATTCTTAGACGTATATTAAATGATTTTTTTGTTTCGTTCTTTTTGTCCGAGAAATAGAGAAACTTCAAATGTGTTTCTTTATAAAAAAAATCCGTTCATTGATACAATGTCAATAACAATTCAAATAGTATTAAAAAATTATTTAATTGCATATTTTAATTTAAATTTAATTCATTGCACGTGTCAGTTTTAGCATTGTGAATCGTGATGCGTTTTCCATTTCATCGCACGATGCTGCATTTTGTCGTGTGATAATCTTTTATAATGTATGATAGTGAATAAGCAGAGCAAAAATCTAATTGAAATGATGTGAATAGCAAGATTTGTAATAACTTTGAAGAAATAATGCTTGATACTTATTTTGTTTTCTTGACAACAGTACACCTCATGGCTTGGAGGACGTGTCACGTTATCCTGCCCTCTTTGCAGAACTAATTCGCACTGGGCAGTGGACTGTGGAGGAGCTCAAGAAACTCGCAGGGCTCAACTTTTTGCGAGTCATGGATCAAGTGGAGAAGGTATAATACTTAAATATTAAAATTTACAACTCTTAAGTTAAATTTATATTGAGTATCATGATTTTCAAAATGTCACTAAAATTTCATATACCAGCAATAATTTCAAACCTGATCATCTCAATTCTTAACTAATTATAATAATTTTATTTCATTTTAAATATAATGTTTATTGGAAAGTGGAAATTTATAACAAATCAGCCATTTTCAGAAACATTTTCATAATTTTACAGGCAATTAAAAGGGGATTTTTAATCTCAGCTTGACTAATTTAAAATAGCTTTGCAATATATATGTTGGCAACCATTGCCGAATTCGCTCATTGGCCGAAATAAGTGACCACGTCGCGGCGTGGCAATGTATTTTTGCCAAGTTCCGAAATGCATCGTAATTTTGACCACGTTGCGGAGTGGTTTTTAACAAATGCCAAATTTTTGGCAAATACATTTTAGCCAGTTCGTGGAGTGGTTTTTGATAATTGCCACGCTGCAGCGTGGTCAAAATGTTTAATACGCAGGTTACGATATTCGGTATAAGTATGAATAATATCATATATATTTTTTTATTATTATAACACATCATTTTATATTATGGTTTTCAGTTAATTAAAATATTTATAAATTTATAAAAATGATTTCCTATTAAATTTGACAAAAAAAAAATTGTCTTTGGTCAACATTACGATGCACAAGTGCTGAATTTCGGATCTTGGCAAAATTGCATTGCCACGCTGCGACGTGGTCACCTATTTCGGCCAATGAGCGAATTCGGCAATGGTTGCCAACATATATATATATATATATATATATATATATATATATATATATATATTATGGTCACAGAGAAATGCATAATACATAAGTTTTTAATTCTGTAAGGAATTTTTTTTAAAAACTAAGATTTTGTGAAGTGTAAAAAAAGTTTCAATATGCAAAGCTATGCACTTATGTATCAAAATTGAATTGAGGGTAATTATAAAACATTGTATAAGAATAAGCTTCTAAAACTTGAAATAATGCATCTTTTTTTAATAGAATTTATGTTTGTGGTGCTACATAAATATTGTTTATGGTTTTTCATTTATCAGAATTTAATTTCAGTATCTAATATTGACTGTTTTGTATTTTCTTGTTTTACTTAAGGTTCGGGACCAGTTAAAGCAAGCAGGAGTATCTCCATTAGAAGAATACATTCCACCAAGATACGTGAAAGGCAAAAGTAATTGTACTTCAGCAGATCTTCTCTGACCACCGAGTTCTGACCTTAGCAAGCCCAGCACATCACGTCCTGGCAATTCATAGGGTCAATAGTAATATATAATGTCTAATTATTCTGTCAATATATTGGTAAACTCTAATAATATAAAACATTTCCATTATGACGAAATATTATAAGAGTTAATTTTACTATTATAATATAATATACCAATTGACAAGGCACAAATTTGACTATAATATTTAATTAAATGTATAAATTATTTTATTGATGACGTCATTATAAAAAACAATCATCATTGTTTGACGTTATAGTGCGCTCTCCGCCGCTCTCTTCTCTGCCAAATAAATTAATAAAATCTAATAGAGATTACGTCACGTCAGAAACCCTTTAGAAATCAGTTTTTTTTTTAAATTTATGTTACATTATTGTAACTCAGGAACTAGAATAGTAGAAAATAATTCATATTATATAGCCTTATTTCATTAAATTTTTAAAATATAAATATTTTGGACATGATGTATGACCAAAAAAAAAAAAAAAGTAATATTAGCAAGTTTTTAGAGTAAAAATTGTAGACAGAGAAAAAAGTAAGGATTTCAAAAAACTAATTGTTGCATTATTTAATACACATATCAAAAATTTTGAGGTTAAATACAACTTCATTTTTTTTTTTTTTTTTTTTAGATATTGTTTCCAGTGAGAAGATAATCACTTTTTAAAAGAAGTTTATATATTATTTTACTTATCATATTTTGGGATGAAAAAAAAAAAAAAATCTTTAAATGTACTTAAAATTTATAATATGTATATTTTATTGCCACCCAAATCAGTATTCAGCCCCAGTAAAAAAAAAAATAATAATAAAAAAAAAAAAAAGGCTTTTGAAAAATATGAAATTTGATCGCAAACTATTTTTGACCAAATTAAGAGTACCAAAACTCTAATTAAGATATTGCTTTGGCTTTAAAATGAAAATTCTAAAACAGAATACAGGTTTGGGTAGTAATATTTATAAAATATGATTGATTTTATTTATTAAGTTTTTGAAATTCATTTTAATGAAAAAGAAATATGCAAGAATATAAATATAAATGTATAATGATTAATAACTGGAAGACAAAAAAGTGCAAGCTACATTTTAACGGTGCGGTGATGTATATAATAAAATAAAGATTTAAACAAATTAATAAAAAAAAAAAAAAAAAAAAGTGCCAAACTTTTTAGGGGAAAGATCGCTTGAAAATCAAAGTAAAGGATATTTGGTGTAATATAGATGTTTTTCATATTAATTTCCTGTAGAATCCCTTTACCCCCTTTATCTTAGAGATAAAAAGTATTGAGAAGTTTGGAAAAACAAATCTTCTTTTTCCAGTTTCAAACGAAGCTTTATAAGAAAATACTTTAAAAAAAACTGCAAAGAAAAAAATGGTTTTAAAATATTTTTTCAAATATATAACAAAATATAATACCCAAAATTAGTAATTTTCACGAAATATTTGCTTTTGAAAATGTAAAAAAAGTAATAATTAAGATAATATTATGGTATAAATAAGTTTTTAAAAAGCATAGGCCTATAATATAAAATAGAATATATGTAAAAATGCTTGTGTATAATAAATTATATATAGTTATAAATATATAAGTAATTATAAATTTGTAAACAATATATAATTTTACCTTAAATAATAATATAAATATTCGTGTAAAAGACTATTTGATACAACAACACATTCTAGCACCAAAATATAAATATAATGGTTGTGATTTTTTACTACAGTGAAAGTTTTAATCTAGTCATTTAAGTAGTCATGTATTTTAGACAGATGTACAACATCTTAATGTACGATAATAATTTAATAATATAAGGTGCATTTACATTGTGGAACATAATATTGTATAACCATTAAGCACGAACCTCAGTTAGCTGGCATTCTTTTTTTTTAATGATTTTTTAATCTTTTTTTTTTTTCATTTCTCACAATTTGTTTTCAAATATATATATTTGCCACAAAATTAAAAAAAAAAAAAAAAAAAAAAAAAACATGCATTATATTCAAATGGCCACTTTAACTCTGTAATTTTCTGAATAATCAAGACAGGATAGACGTTCGAATGTATAACAAAAACAATAGGTATAGCAAATTATATAAAAATATAATATTATTATGAAAACGTTTAAATAAAACTTCTTGAACCAATATTAAATAATAATAATATAATAAAAGTAATTCTAAAATAAAATGCAAATTTAGCCCTAATTATCTTTGATCATAATTGTAATTTAAAAATCAGCTCAGATCATCATCTTTTTTTTTTCTATCAAAGAAAAAAATAATAAAAATTCAAATAATTTTTAAGATATATATTTTAATTTTTTCCAGGACTGAGGTTAATTTTTACAGCATGCGTCAAAAAAGTTCTAAATTGGCTTGCATAGTGCAGTACTTTGTATACACAATGAAATCCAATTTTATAGATAGTGACGACTGAAAATCTAATAACAATATTAATAAAACTGTCATGTAAATGCGCCTTTATAGTTGTTGCTAAAAAATAATAGTTCCTGGCAAAAATATATAGATGAAAAATTTG
Source organism: Ecdyonurus torrentis (assembly GCA_949318235.1). Classification (NCBI taxonomy): domain Eukaryota; kingdom Metazoa; phylum Arthropoda; class Insecta; order Ephemeroptera; family Heptageniidae; genus Ecdyonurus; species Ecdyonurus torrentis. Next base: position 49,213,368 of record OX439130.1, read on the forward strand.
AACATTTGAAAATATTAAATTCCTAGTTGTGGATTGATTAAAATGATGAGTACGATTCAAAAAGAAAAATGAAAAACTAATTATTTGTCATAATTATAATTAGAATTACGATGAAGTAAATTCTGTCCTCAAAATATAAAAATTTAAAATTGTAGGGGATCATAATAATATGTAAAAAAAAAAAAAAAAAAAAAAAAAAAAAAAAAAAAAAAAGAAAGAAAGAAAAAGAAAGAAAGAAAGAAAGAAACAATTAAAACAGAATAATAAAATATGGTAAGATTGGAAAAACAGTGTATTTATAATAATACTGTGAATTTTGTTTTGTTTTCAAAAATATTGTATTTATATAGATGTCTAGGTAATTGTTACAATATTAATGTATGAAATTTTAATTACTGTAAAAATATATTGAGAAAGAAAAAGATTAAATTGTTTTCTGTTGCTTTATAATATATTGTATGTAAAAATCATGTATTATTTAATAAAAACTATAAAATCTAAATTTTGTTTTACGTTTTATTTGCATTATTGATACAATATTCTAAACAAAAAAAAAAAAAATGTTTATTTAAAGTTAACACTTAAAACAAATCAGTCAAAAATACATTTTAATAAGTATAATATATATTTTTTTCTAATTTTAGAGATATATTATTATTGAGATATCTCAATAAATAAAGCAGCACAATTGTGCATCTGAATATTTGTTTATGGGCTATTTTTGGAACGTCATAGTAACTTTCCACTTTACACGCTAACTTAATAGTTAATACCAAACGTAATGCCAAAATACTTTACTCTCATATAGATATTATAGCGAGGTCTTAGCTTGAAGATTAGGAAATATAAAGCAGGAAGCAGGTGTATTTACAAATACACTTAATTATGGGTTGGACTTTTTAAAGTTACATATATAGTACATTACTTTTTTTTTTTTTTTTGTTAGTCTGATCCATGCACGCAGTCTACTGAATATGGTATTAATACTATAACGAATTCAAAACCAAAACTCACCAAGGTGGACTTTAATATATTTTTTTTCTGCATAATATATTATTTTTCTTATCCATGTTACATGCTAGCTTCTGATAACGCGTTTGTTGGTTCACGCCAAGCGAAATTTGCTGCCAATTCAAATTTGTTGCCAATGTAACGCGTTGAGCATTTTTTTTTTTTAATTTTACAGAGTTTTAATTGTTTTTGTGTTTTGGGCCAGCCAATTTAAGATACATAAAAATAAATAATGAAAATGACTTACGGAATAAAAGTTAAAAATTAATCTTACCAAATCCATGCTGTAGATTGAAGAATCGTCGTTTATTTTTATCGTACAATTCAAGGTTTCACAAACCTTATGTGTACAATTGAAATTTTGAATATGCTATATAATATATTTATTTATTGCACCACTGTGCACCGTCGCTTATGGTTTTATGATTATGTTTTGATAATATACGCAACAATTAATTATGTAGTAAAAAAGCATTATAATACACGACAGTTTAAAATATAATATATTATGATATATTATACATGCTCAACTTTTTGCAGTAGTTCTCCTTATTTTGCATACCGTCACACCTCACACCGCTATTAATGTTACACTTTACATATTTACACACTTAAAATTTCATTGAATAAAGAAAACAATGACGTCCACGCACACACTGATCATCTGAACGCAGTGCGACTTCACTAGATTAAGTTTCGTACAAATTTTATCTATCATAAAAACAGGAGGAATATGAATAACAGGTGGGCACTGGGTGGGCATGAACTTTGAACTCAGAAGCGAGCCGGAAATATGAATACTTTTGTGTTGTTCGTGTGCGTCTATGTGTTTGTATGATGTAATGATGTACTATGCATTTCAGTCGGTCTATTGTGCAAGTTTTTTTTATTTCCGTGAGGTATGTATTGTCAAGAAGTCAAGATACAAACAAATTTATTGCCTACAAAAATAAAATGATTTATTTCGAACCTTCTACTCTTCTCTATAGTTTTTAACATTAATATAATATAACAATATGATCAATTAAATTTCAATGCACCTTTTAATACAAAAAGGTTTAAAATTTATTTGGCGCAAAATTTGTACAGTGTTGTCAAATTATAATATCACGTCGTTTTTTTATCTCATCATTTAACGACTTAAAACAAATTCTAAGATTTATAATTTATTAATATTATTTATATTTGAATTATGTTAATTACTCTAGAAAGACAAACAAAAATTTATTTGGATAATATAAATAGCTTTGTAATCTGGCAATGTTGTAACAGCTGTATTTGGAAAATCAAAAATCCACGTGTTTTCTAGCGTTGTGTGCATTTTTCAACATTTTTATTTGATAAAACTGGATTTATAATAAATTATTATAATTAAAGCTTAATTTTAGAATGGCAGATCTTATTAAAACCATTGTAGAAGGTGAAGATGTACCCGATTATTCAGAACCATCGGATAATGAGGATGAGGTATGGACATGTGATATGTTTGCAATGCCATTATTAACGCAGTCGTTCATACTGTAGCCCATGTGTGATATACATACATAGAATATTCATCTTATTCATATTATATTGAAATTGCATGGATACTAAATTGTTTCACATTAAAACCTGATTGTGAATTATGAGCATACATACATATATGAACATATATTTACCGGTATGCCGATACGTAAACATAATGATAGGGTTGTACATAATTTTGTAATTTGATCATACGTTTGTATAGACAGCCTACACAACCAGACCAGATCAGTGAACACATCAACAGTTAAATGGAGGATCCAGTTGACTAGTCAACTGTTTGTATGTACATATTATGTATGTACATACATTACATAATATGTATGCATATTATGCATAATGTAGACTGTTGGTTCGGAAGCTGTACATACAATATGTATCTGCATTTACATACATATTATCTATGTATACATACTTTTTATCTCATATTCATTCATAATAAGTATGTATACAGTACATACATTCATTAGGTCAATGACACTATGGTCCCGAACAAATGTGACTGAAGCGTTTATAATCTCTCCAAAGGTTAAATATTTGGGGAAACTTTAATGCAAGCCATCAGATTTATTTGGGACCAGTTTACATAATATGTAAACTGGTCTATGTAAACAGACATATTATGTCTGTACTGTACTGCATACATATATGTTGTACATAAATATTTAAAATATGTAACATCATCGTGCACATACATGCATAGATCTCGTACGTACATACTAGTGCCATCAAAAAATATTTGGATTTTAAAATCCTTTGAAATTCTGATGAAAAATTAACCTTTATCTGAATTTCTAACTAGATCACAATCCTGATACAATTGGATCTGGATTTTTTTTTTTTTTTTTTTTTTTTTATTAATTTTCAGATCTGGATGAAACAAATTCCGATCGAAAATCCAGATAAATGGGTGAATACCAACTGGATCTGAGCTGATAATTGTAGCTCTCTTCCCCCCTCCCCCTGGAAAGTGACTATTTTTGTTGAAATTTGTTGCTTTTATGATTCGAAATTTGTTTTTCCATTTGTAATCCTGATAATGCAAATCGTGATAATATTGTGTCTGTGAAATCTGGATTTCTCGATCCAGATAAGTTCATATCTGTAATCCGGATTTGAATATTATCTGGATTTTGACAGCACTAATATGTACATATATGCTATGCATTAGTTCGTCTTACTATTTAACCATGTCATATGTAAAAATACATTTTGGGCTGAGGTTGACCGCACATGAGCGTGACATAATATTGTTCACTTGCTTTTACATTTGTATGTACGTACAGCTACGCTGCTTGTAAATATCTTAAATAATACAATTATTTATGCATGAAACTTTGAAATACTTAAATATTACATACCGGTACACCCCACATAGTAATTATTATATATCGCGGGCTACGCGGCATTTCGGTACTTGTGCAATCTCCGCGGGTGCAATTTTGGCATAATGTGCAATCTACGCCACGCCTATACTAATGGCAAATCTGCACAGGCTAAGCGTATAAAGATGTTTCAAAAAAAAAAAAAAAAAAAAGGTGAGCGCGGAGAATGCACATGTGCCAAAAATGCACCTGCGGAGATTGCACTGGAACCAAAATGCCGCGTAGCTCTCGATATGTACCTAGGTACTTTTTAGTAGTATACAACAGAATAGCTAGGGTATGATACTAGAAATTAGCTGTACTTAATAACACGTACTGTACTAATTGTCCTTTATATGTATTTTTTTCCCCAACATCTATATATTTATATAGAACAATAATATATTTACTAGCAAGGGCCTTCCCACAGTAGAAGTTCTATGGAGAGGTCGTGGTCACGCGTTGCACAGTATTTTGTTATAAAAAGTTTTAACTGACTGAGAGCTTTCGTCATGTGTTAATGACATTATCATTGAAAGAAGAGATTTACCTGAGTACATTACTGAGCAGTGTCTTGTCTTGTAGCAGACAATGTCATTAACATATGACAAAAGCTCTCAGTTTTAAAATAAACTTTTTTATAACAAAATACTGTGCCACGTGTGACCTCGACTTCTCCATAGAACTTATACTGTGGTAAGGCCCTTGCTGGTAATTCTATCTTTTTCTTTATTATTGATCCTAATTGCGATGTTTTTTTATCTCCTTGAATTGATGTATATAGAACAATTATTTAATTGGATTCTCCATACAAATGTGTTGTATTGCCATCAAGTAATAAATTAAAATTCAATACTGTACCAGTGTGTAACCTATCTTATCATTTATTTACTTGTAATTTTTTCAGTTTCAACCCAGCAAGCAGAGGAAAAACAAAGACCTTGATTTTGATCCAGACTTCCAATTTGTATCTAGTGTGTCAGAATATAACAGAGATACCTGGGATGATATGGCTAAATATGTGAAGAGGAAAGCTAGAACAAAACTAGATGACAAAATTGAGAAGATGAGGAAGAAAAACAAGAAAAAGGTAATTGAAATATTCATTATGAGAGTAGGTGACCAGCTGATATCTGTCAAACTTAAAGGCCCACAGGCACCCTGGCTTTTTAGAATCTTTGAGGTACAAAAACAATTTCACAAGTTGTTAAAATCTGATGTGACTATTTCTTCTAATTTAAATATTAAATTAAAGTTCAATCGTTGTTTGGCCGATTGAAGATAACATGTAATATTAAAATTCCAAATTAAGTGCCAACTCTTTAAGTTAAAATAGAAATTAGGTTTATTTGTTAAGTGTTAAGTGTTAAATTCCAAATTAAGTGCCAACTCTTTAAGTTAAAATAGAAATTAGGTTTGATTGTAAACCTGCTATGCCCCCAAAAATGCTGTCCCGTGAAAAAGAAGAAGAAACAAAAAAGCATAAGTCATCTTCATTTTTTCCATGTTCTTGGGCACATAAAAACAGAATTATGAACAAGCCTACTTTTTAAAGTTTAAAGATAACTAATACAACTTTTTTTATAGTTAATTATTGTTAGAAAATTAGAGTATTTGTTAAGCTGGATATAAATTGCATAGAAAGAACTATTGTAAAAAATAAGGTTCCTCCTTCAATGATATTGCAAAGTTATTCTGAAAAAAACCTTACCATGCATTTGATGTTTTGCTTGCAGTCAGAGATTGAGTTTGCAGAGGATGGAACTGTAATCAAAACTGAGCCTGCCAGTGAGGAGGAGGACGATGCTGAAGATGAAGAGGAAGATCAGGACAGTGATATCTCCTTGTCAGAGGATGAGCTACAAAGAGGTAATATATTTTAGTTTAGTTCAATATATTGATTGATTTAAGTCCATCTTATTGGGTCTCAACTAACAGGTTACTATTTTACCCATTTTTATTTACGTATTTTTTTAATTTGAGGTGTTATAAAAAAATGTTTAAAAATTAATTATGAGAAATGTAGAGATAGTACAAAGGATTTATATTTATATTTTGAAAATAAGATGTGAACTGGAAACTAATGTGAAATTAATGGGACTTCAGCTGATAAAAAGGTTCATCGTTTATCACTGTTAAATGATAGATAATATACAGTAAAAATATTTCCTGCATTAGTCTAATTTTGAACTTATTATTTACAGATAAGATTCGTGATAGAGAAAAGAAGAAAAGGATTAAAAAAGGAGAAGAAGATTTCTTTGAAGATGCCCCTCCAACAGATGAACATGCATCATTCTATCAAATGAATCTTTCTAGACCATTATTAAAGGTATGTCCTTAACTTGTTTATCCTTAAAGTCTTTTGTTTACATTTTGTGACTACTTGTAGGCAATTGGAGCAATGAATTTTGTTCACCCTACACCTATCCAAGCCTCGGCAATCCCTGTAGCTCTCTTGGGCAAAGACATCTGTGGTTGTGCGGCAACAGGTACAGGAAAAACTGCAGCTTACATGTTACCTACATTAGAGAGACTTCTGTTTAAACCTCGAGGAGCTGTGCAGACAACAAGAGTCCTTGTGCTTGTCCCAACCCGAGAGTTAGGTGTACAGGTGTATCAGGTGACCAAGCAGTTAGCACAGTTCACCAATGTGGAGGTGGGGCTCTCTGTGGGTGGTCTGGATCTCAAAGTTCAGGTGGGTAGTGTGCTTACAACAAGTTTTTATTATTCCTAGCAATACAATTCCAAGTCTGTTTTAAAATACAGTATTAAAAAAAAAAAAAAAAATACAATACAACAGATAATTAAAGAAGTTTTCCTTTATTACAAAAAATACATAACTAGATTAGGAAAAAAATAATAATAAAAATGAGAAATAATAAGTTTTACAAGGATACTGTTAAAATAGAAAATAATTTCAGCTTGGGTTAGAAATCCGTTTGTCTCTCCCTGGGCATCCTGGAATCACTAAAGATTGTTACAACATGTTAATAGTTCACAACAATTTTTATTTCTGTAAGCAAATTATCATGGTATCACACCGTTTGAGCATATTTTAATATGTTCTTCCCTGTCACATTAAAGTTCACTAATCCTAATTCCCCAATTTTGTGTAGTTTTTGTTTCTTGTTATCATATATTTATATTATTAGTCCAGTCTCTCTTAAATTAAAATGACTATCAATGGTTTATATTTTATGTCTACAGGAAGCAGTGCTGAGAAAAAATCCCGACATAGTTATTGCAACTCCAGGTCGACTGATTGACCATCTGAAAAACACCCCTTCTTTTACTCTGGACAGCATTGAAGTGCTTGTACTGGATGAAGCTGACAGGCAAGTTTTGATTATTAAGTGAACGCAGGTAAAACTGCACCCATACTGTGCTCTACAAGAAATCCTCTGAACTCACAAACTTTAAAAGACACAAGACCCAAACTCTATAAAACTTAGTTTACACATCAATCATCACAGATAGCAAGGATTTTTAACTTAACAATTAAAAATTGGAAATTTAAAAATTGACACATTTATTATCCAATATGTGCACATTACAAAGGTGTTAGTCTTAATTTTTCTTTTTTGTTTTCTTCAAATTTGTCCTGTGGTGATATTACGATGTACATTTTAACAATACAAAAATGCTGGCGGCCTTTTCCTATCCTTGATAGTCGATATTCAAATGCATGGCGAGGTACAGTTATGATATGCCACTGGATGGTCAAGAGTTTACACAAGAGAGAAAGGCAACATACATCAGAAGGAACTTGTGATAGCAAAGCAAGTACTGTAATTACAAGTTGTTTATAGGCACATTTAGTTGTGTAGTCAAAAAGCAATTAAATAGTTATATTTAAAAAAAAAAAAAAAAAAAAAAAAAAGTTTATCTTGTAACTTGCTTGTAACTTGACAATTGCAAAACTAAGTTATTATTCATAAAATATGCATAGTAGGAGAATTTACAGTACATCATTTGAGCAAAATTTATAGTGAACATTAAATCAAAAGTGTAGGTAAATTTCACCTGCAAGAAAGCTAATCAAGATGTCATTGTTTATTTCATACTCTATACAGCATCCACTTAAGCAATATAAGTGTAATGTCATGCCTATTGTATTTCTCTGTTGTATCAGAGCTTTTAGAGCTTTAGTCGGATATTGAACTCCTGTAGTCTAACCCTCCCAATGTTGTGTGTAGGATGCTGGACGAATATTTTGCTGAGCAGATGAAGGAGATTGTGCGTCAATGTTGTCGTACCAGACAGACTATGTTATTCTCAGCCACAATGACAGATGCAGTTGAAGACCTTGCTGCTGTTTCCCTCAACAAACCAGTCCGACTGTTCGTAGACACCAACACTGAGGTAGCATTGAACCTTCGCCAGGAGTTTGTCAGGTATGCTGGATACGAATAATGTTAAGAGATTGGTAAGTTTAATCGTAATTTAATTATGATGCAGGATCCGAGATGGCAAGGAAGGAGACAGAGAGGCACTCCTCGCTGCTTTGATTTGTCGAACATTCCATGATCATGTAATGGTGTTTGTTCAAACAAAGAAACAAGCACATAGATTACATATTCTCTTAGGATTATTGGGAATTAAGGTATTTTTAACAATAATACTCTAGTTGTGCTGAAAATAATTAAAACTACAAATAGTAGAAATGATAATGGCAATGAGAGAATAAATAATTACAGTACATCAAATTTTGTGTTTCTTGGTAAATAATAATAAATGAACAAAAGTTTGTTGTGTCTATTTGAACAAATTTTATATTTTTGTTATGACAAATATTTCATCATTGCAAAGAAAAATTGGATGCTCAGGATTCCATTAAAATAATCTCTATTCATTATTTTTTTTTAATTAAAACACATAAATATGTATTAATATTTGTTTGCTGCTAATTGTAAGACCAAAATTTGTCATGCGAAATCTCTCTGCTGCAAATACTGTACTTTAATTTTTTTTATTGTTATTTAGGTTGGTGAGCTTCATGGCAACCTGACACAGCCCCAACGTCTGGAGGCTCTCAAGAGGTTTAAGGACGAAGAACTGGACATTCTGGTTGCGACAGATGTAGCAGCTCGTGGTCTTGATATCAGAGGAGTTAAAACTGTGAGTGTTTTACACTTTAAAGCTCTTGTATTAGACTTTTTTTTTCTACAATTAAATATATTAACTGAATTTCCCAGGTAATAAACTTTGTGATGCCTGCCACCTTGGAACACTACATCCACCGTGTTGGTCGTACTGCTCGTGCTGGCAGATCAGGTGTATCGGTATCATTAGCAGGTGAAGCCGAGCGTCGTATTGTACGAGAAGTAGTTAAGAAAGCTCGTAATCCTGTCAAGAGCCGTCTTGTTCCCACTGAAATTCTAGATAAATATCGCACAAAAGTAGCTGCATTGCAAGATGATATTGACCAGATTATCAAAGAAGAATGGGCAGAAAAAAGCATGGACTTTGTGGAGAACCAAGCTAATAGAGCAGAAAGAATGATAAATGGAGTAAAGAGAACTAATATGCCAAGAACTTGGTTCCAAACTAAACAAGAAAGAAATGCTGAGAAAAGTATGAAACTGTTTTTGAAGTTGTAATTACATTACATAATGCTCCTGTACAAATTATTGTCATTTTATTGACAATGTTTAAAACTTAAGGCTGTGTTCTATCTCTAAATTAACACATGTTTGATGTTGCAGATCGGTTAGGATTGGAAGAAAAGGTCAAAGGTCAGGCTAGGAAAGGTAAACGCAAGGGTAGTGATGATGAGATGGATATCAATGACAAGGAAAAGGCAAAGACACGAGGCAAGCGAGCAGGGGTAGGTAAGGGCAAGGACTCTGCAGAAGATAGAGTGCAGAAGGAACTACAGAAAGTCATGATGGTCCAAGCTCGACTTGCCAAGAGAGGACACAAAATGAAGAAACTTCGTACAACTTATGATGAAGTTCCAGAAACTGGTGCCAAGAAAGGTTAGCAAATAAATTTTATTCTTATAGTTATAATAGTTACAAAAAAGGGGCTATAATCTTATATGACAAGTATATATTTTGATATCATTTTATAGTTCAATAAAGCTACCCCCTCCAGAAAAAAAAAAAAAAAAAATTTTTTTTTAGAGAACTATAACTAATTTATATCTTCCTTGTTTGTTTTCCACAGCTTCCAAGAAGAGGAAATCTTCATTTGTTGATGACTTAACAGACACAAGTAGAAAAGGAGTTAAGAAGATGAGATATGAGTAAGTAGACATGCCTATACTATGTGTATTGTATTCAACATTCTGATAATAATCATTTTGCGTAATCCTCAGGGCAAACTTCCACCAGAAAATGGATAAATTAAGCAAGAAATCACCAGGAAAAACCTTTGGTAACAAAGGTGGCAAGCAATTTGGTCCCAACAAAGGTGGTAAACAATTTGGTCCCAACAAAGGTGGTAAACAGTTTGGTCCCAGCAAGGGTGGCAAACAGTTTGGTGGGAACAAAGGAGGGAAGAATAGAAGATAAAAATATGAAACTGTTATTGTTTAAGTCATATTGAATGTGTATTGTAAATGTGTGAAAATAAAGCATAAACTTGTTTTATAAATGTTTCTCTTTTACTGTTAGAAAACAAGCCATCTATGTTTAATATAGTATAGAGGGCTAATACCTAGAGTTAAGTATAGATTTTATTGATTTTTTAAACTATAGTGAATTAGTAATGTAAATTGTTTAGTTTTATGATCACTTGTTGCTATTTATTTCTCATTAAGATTGATTCAACTTTTATTTTTAATGGTAACCATAGCAACAGTCAATATTTACATGACTTTTTTACTTTAAGGATAGCATCTCCTGATAAATTTAATTTAATTAAATCTTATTAGCTTATTAAAGCATCAAAATGGTAAGTTTTAATGTGGAAATTTGCTATGAATGCTTTGTTTATAAAAATATTCTATTTAGCCACCCAAAAAGAAAGGCAAAGGAGGTAAGAAGAAAGGTGGAGGATCTTCCAATATGGTTGATGGAGTTGCCACGGCAGAGATGACGAAGGAGCAATTAGAGCAACATGTGTATCGTCTGCGTGAAGAGATGGAGAGAGAACGAGAGGAGAGGAACTTCTTCCAACTGGAGAGAGATAAAATTAGAACTTTCTGGGAGATTACGAGACAGCAACTGGAGGAGAGACTTGCAGAACTCAGGTTGGTTTTTCTTTCTTTTTTTTTCTTCTTCCTGCTTTCTAAAATTGCCTTATATATCTATTATAATAAAGCATATTCATGATTTTAAAAATAATAAATTGAGGATAAATAAAAACCATTTTGGTTTGCATGTACTATCAACTATCAAAGGAATGCGGAAACCAATGATAAAAGTAAATATATGACATATTTGATTGTTTTGATAGGTGTTTGATTGTTTTGACTGTGGTGCCTAGCTACAGATCTCATCATGGTAAAGGCACTTGTTGGTTTCTCTATTCTAATATTTCCTTTGATAAAATATATAAAGTCTTGATTATGTGAAATGTTCAGTCTGTTGCAAAGGTTACACCTATATGGATTTGAAAAAACTTGATAATAGGTATAAAATGGAAATTTTTCTGGATCCCATAACATTTAAAAAAAAAAAAAATAGTAACTGTTATTAAAAATAAATTAAAGATAACAGGATCATTTTGTCTTGCACTTCGGAGATAATTTTTTGAAAAAATGCTGAAAATGAGTTTAAAATATAAAAATTTATGCAGGAACAAGGATAGGGAGATGGAAGAAGCTGAGGAAAAACACCAAGCTGAAATCAAAGCTTTCAAGCAAGAACTGAAACACCTTATGTATGAACATCAGCAGCGCTTATCAGAACTGAGGGTAAGATATGTGTTGTATACTCTTTAATTAAATGCCATAAATAATATATGATATTGAATCAAAGCAATGTGATGTATTTGCGTAAATAAATTATTATTATAATTGATCAAAGACTAGATGTGAAAGAACAGATTGTCTCAAAAAAGAGACAACAGCAAAAATGAATAAATTATACAAATATATCTATAGGAAATATCTTCTTTATAGACATCAGTCTCGTAAAATTTCTGAGAATCTTGAATGTAGATTTATTACATAAAATTCATCATAAAATGATAATTTGAAAGAAAAGGATTGTAGAAAACCGGGCCTTACCGTAGTGAAGAGAGTTTCACCAAGTTTTGTAAAAATCTTGCCGCCACAAAGATAAAAAAAAAAAAAAAAAAAAAAAAAAAAAAAAATGAAGATTCTATTTGTTTTGCAAAGTAGTAATGTAATTGCTAGTTATTGAATTTTAAGAATTCTATATTGCAATAGAAAACATATAAACTGATATTAATAAAGAATTTCATTACAGGCAGAGAATATGGTAGCTTTGAAACTAGAACAAGATGGATACACTTTGAGAGAAGAGAAATTAATGCAAGACAAACAAGGTCTAAAATCACAGTTTAAAGAACAGGAGATTGCTTCTCAAGATACAATTCGTGGACTCAAACTGGTAAAGTTGATCTTATATTACCTCTGTGTTCATATATCGATCTTGTTGCGAAAAAAAGGCCTATCTCGTTTTTTGTCAGTGGAAGCAAAAGGCCTATCTCGTATTTTGTCAGTGGAAGCAAAAAGCCTATCTTGTTCCCGAACGTCATGGAGATAGCGCTCGAGATAGGCCTTTTGCTTCCACTGACAAAATACGAGATATGCCTTTTGCTTCCACTGACAAAAAACGAGATAGGCCTTTTTTCCGCAACAAGATCAATATTGACTTTGTGTATTGCAGAAACACAGTGAAGAACTTGCAACTCTCAGGTCTGAGTTTGAGAGACGAGCAGGAGAACTTCAAGTAAAAGCAGAGGCTCGTCTGAATGTGGTACGCTCCGACCTGAAGCTGCGTCTCAGCAATGAGTTAGCTCACATGGAAGAGAGCAAGGACAGAGAGCTGGTGCAAGTGAGAGCAGGTCAGGAGTTAGCACTAGACCAGATGAGAGAATACTATAAGAATGTCATTGCTAGTAACATGGCCCTCATCACCAACCTCAAGGTATTACAAGTGCAGTTGAGAATATCTTAAAGGCGTAGAACACCTTGAACAAAAAAGTTGTGTAATATCCTAACAAACCTGAAAATCAACATTGATTTGGCCGATGTCATTGATTTCTAATTTATTTTCCATGCACAAAATGCCGCTGGCGGTCACTGACGTCACAGCTCGCCTGGTCCATGCGCACGTTAACCGGGGTAAACTGTGACGTCAGTGACCGCCAGTGTCATTTTGTGAATGGAAAATAAATTAGAAATCAATGACTCCAGCCAAATCAACGTTGATTTTCAGGTTTGTTAGGATATTACGCAACTTTTTTTTGTTCAAGGTGTTCTACGCCTTTAAGTGTTCATTAAATTATTTATAATATGTGCTTTTTAATGAGCAATTTTTAAAATTTTAAATGATATTTAGATAATTAAGGAAAGAAACTGGCATTTTGAAAATTGATTAATAAAATGATAGAATAATAAACATAGATAGATTTGAAAAATTGGGGAATGGGTAATTGAGCTGATAATTAGTAGATGCTTTGCATGAGAGGGAAATATATTTTAACCTGGTCCAAAATTGAACGGGAGAAAAAAATTTGTACCGGATTAGAATATTTTCTCTCTTAAATGCAACAACAATCAACAGCACAAATTCTAATGATGCTAAGAGGTGTTTAAAGAACCCCTGATGGTGCAAATTAACTAATTATAAAGCTGAACATAACAAAATCATACAATAGAATACAATACATAGTTGCACATTGACTTTGGATTATTTTATCACACTAAATCGATCACGCAGGATGTTTAGGACGTATCAGAGAAATGTTTTTTTTCATAAACTTTGAAGTTTTGAACGTCATATCGCAGCAACGAAAAAATTGAAAAATATTTAATGCCTATCATCTAAAAGCCTGTTTAGTTGGCAATGTATGAGCATAGTTTCAGATTTTTCATGTTATTAATAAGCTCGCAAAAAATTAATTAGTAACTAAGAGTGCCTTTTTATCTCGGAATTTTCAGAGGTATGCCAACTTACTAGGGATGTTCTAGCGTGTACTAGGGATGTTTATACACAATAAAAAATAAGTTTGAATTTTTTTGTATTATGGATAACGTAGATATGTTAGCTTAAGTTGGCATACCTCTGAAAATTCCGAGATAAAAAGGCACTCTTAGTTACTAATTAATTTTTTGCGAGCTTATTAATAACATGAAAAATCTGAAACTATGCTCATACATTGCCAACTTAACAGGCTTTTAGATGATAGGCATTAAATATTTTTCAATTTTTTCGTTGCTGCGATATGACGTTTAAAACTTCAAAGTTTACGAAAAAAAAAAATTCTCTGATACGTCCTAAACATCCTGCGTGATCGAAATATTGTTATTAAATTTATGTTGGTAGGAAGAACTGGTAGATGCTCGCAAGAAGGAGACGAGGCTTGAGCAACAGTTGGCCAGGGTTCGCTGTGAGGACCTGAGTGTTCCACTGCAGAGAGCTCAGCAGCAGTTAGAAGATCAAGCCAGGCTTCTAGCTACATATGACAAGGATAAAGCTTCTCTAGCTGTGAGTTACACTGAAATAATTTTTTTTTTAATTCATCTATTAGACAATGTTGGTGTTCACCTGAGGGGATAGGGGGGGGTATGAGTTAAAGATTGTATCCTATTTTTAGCAGTGCAAGACTTTTTTTTTTTTTTCTTCCCCTTTTTCTTTTCAATCTAGTACTAAGGATACTATGCATAGTTCTGACTAAAATTAATGGCATTTCGCATGGGGATTATTTAAATGGTTATTATTGATATAAAAGGTTGATTCTCAATAAATGACTCATAGGAAATATTAACTGGAGAGCAAGTTTGATGCTACCATGAGTCCAATTCTATATCCTGGATATCATTGTATTCGTTCATTTTTTTTTCGTAAGTTATTTTATTGAAATGTCTTCTAGTAATTAAGTCCTTGGCTGTGCCAGGACCCTACATGATTTTCCGTGTTTTTACCCAATACTTATATTATATTTTCACATTTATTGTTGTTGATGCATATTTAAATTGTTTTCATATCAGCAATTTTTAACAATAAAAATATGAATGCACCTATCATACATTTCATGATGCTTTACATCCATTTCGGAGTAAGTCAACAGCATAGACCTATAGTGATTGATCTCCACAACTTCCTATCCTGACAAACCTCTCTTGCTTCATTTATATTTGTAATTTGCTTCATATGCATTTTCTTTGGCACTACGAACATTCTTTAAAAATAAAAAACCTAGTTTAAAAGGTTAAATTGATTAAATTGCAAATGTAAATAAAATGACCATACTTGTACAGAGTATTTATATTGATGATAATAAATATATTTCAGAGTATGTGGCAGAGACTAAAATCTCTTCAGAAAAAACACGATGACTTGAAACGAGATTACACTGCTTTAGAAGTGCAACATGAGAAAGTGAGTGACACTATAAGTAATGATTATGATTGACATGTTATTGAAATACTTATTGTTATTGTTTAGCTGGAGTGTGAAGTGGGTGACTTGAGGTCGCAGAATGCTTCACTTGTGGCTGAGAGACAGAAAGCCACAGGGTTGGTCAGTGTGGTTCAAGAACACAAACTTAAAGCTATCACATCAAGACTTGAAGTCAGGGAAGCACAACTTAATCAAATATTGACAACTTGTCATACTGATCCTTCAGAAGCTGCTGCTAATAGTAAAAAATTAGAGGTAACATTATTATTATTATAAGTTCTCTTCTTTTTTCTTCTGTAACACCAACACTGGAATCCTACTTGATTCAAGGTGAAGGTGAGAAATCTGATAGGAACTGCAGGTGGCAAAAAGAGGGATCACAAACTAAGCACTTTGTGCACGATGTTGGCTGTGCCAAGATCTGCAGCTTTCTGCATGACACGTAAATGCCTGTCCGATTATTATTATTATTGTACTGAAACATTTATAGTAAATACTCAAATCATAAACAACTAAAAAGCTGATATAAAATTAAAGTCTTGCCAGCACATAGATAAAGATTAAGTGCTAGTAAGATTGTTCCCTTTACTATTGACTAGTAAAGGAACAATGGTTTTGAGGCCGACTATAAGCGATTTCGGTCACATCCGCTTCCGTTTCTCCTTACTACGCATGCGCAGTAAGTCGAAACGGAAGCGGATATGAGCAAAATTGCTTATAGTCGGCTTCAAAACAGTTGCTCCTTTATCAGTCAATAGGACTTGCTGATAGGCTCTACTTGACCCTTCTTTCAAATTTATAATACCTAACCATGATAGTTTATTTTCCTTATAGATGAAACGCATTGGACAAAAAACTTAGTCTAATATCCTAACATACCTAAATATCAATACTAGGAAAAAATCGTAGGCTATATACGATAGTTATAAAAGATTTAATGGAAAATTGGGGAATTGGATAATTTCCCCAAAAAATTTCATTATCTATCTATATGTTTTTTTTTTATCAAATTGTTTATAATTATCATATCTAAATATCAACGTTGATTTTGCCAGAATCAATAATTTCTGTTTTCCATTCACGAAATGGCAGATGCAGTTATATGACGTCACAGCATAGAGTATTATTTGATTATACATACTTACTAACATGTGCATGTTGCAGGAAATGATAGAGAAGAAGAACTCTCTGATATCTCGGCTGCAGTTTGAATTAGCCAAGGCATGCAAGGCTCACAATGACATGCTGAGAACCCTGGAGGCTAGACTGAAGGAGTATGGAGTCCCCACTGATGACTTAGGGTTCATTCCTCTGCGTCCCAATGCTCCTTGCCCTGTCATTAGACCAGGACCTTCCCCAGGTCTCATTGCACTTGCCAAGTAATGCACACCTGCCCAGAGGTTTGAACTTTTTTATATATGCTTCTCAGGTGGTGGTGCATGGTAATTACATTGATTGCTACTTTGTGATAGTGACGTACCAATATTGTACCAGTTAAAGGCATAGAAAACATGAAACAACACGTTCTTTAACACAAAATGGGATCTACAAACTGATGATAATTTTTACCAGGATGTAAATGTAGCCCCACTAGAGAGCGTAAAAAAACTGTAAAGTATGCAATTTGCTTGAATATTTCCTGTTTATGACGTCAGAAACAAGCAAACATTAGTATAACAATGTTGTGTGGGTTGCATAAATCAAAATTTTCTGATCACTGCTACGGCGCTATAGCCGCTATAGTTGGGTTTTGAGACCAATTAATGTTATTTATGTAAGTCCCATCAAGTGTTTTGTGATATAAAAGCTAATGTTTTCATGTTGTTTATACCTTTAACTCACAATTGTTGAGAAATTTAAACATATAGGTATATACCTATTTTGTAAGACAGGGGATTTAAACTTTATAGCCTTTGTCTTAAAATAAAACAAGATTGATATCTAAATACTTCTTGTTGTTTATTGCTCTGCTAGTAATATTTTGGCAAATTAAAAAAAAAAAAAACAAACAAACAAACAAACAAACAAACATGTATAAATTCTGATGCATTGTGTGGATATTTAAATATTTAAATACAACAATTAATGTGTTTTTGTGTGCACAGATCATTCTTATTTGGGTGTTTCAAAATGTCATGTCTCGTGTGTAAACTTTTGTACCTAAATCATATATTTATAAAATACAGCTTTTCAAAATATTTGTGAAAACATAATTATATACATCTTGATTGCACTGAACCTGGGTATTTATTCATTACTGTATGATGTACATTTAAGCATTTGTCCGTGTTCCCAAATAAATTGTGTTTTTAAACATACATGATATGATATTATATGAATTATCCTTATTGTGAATCATTTAAATTTTACATAAATTTCCTTGGCAAGATAAAATATATTTCAAATATAATAATATTCTTATCCAAAAAGAAATCTTGTGAGAAAAAGTAAAAGTTTGCATTAGGTGACACTATGTGTAATAAAGTTAATAATAAATTTTGTTGCACAATCATCTCTCTCTCTCTCTCTCTCTCTCTCTCTCTCTCTCTCTCTCTCTCTCTCTCTCTCTCTTTCATGCATAAGCTTTCTCATTTAATTTTACTTTCATACAACATTAACTTAAAACTGATGAATCTACATATTTCTTTAATAAATCAATCGGGAGATGAGTGTTAAAATAAATTGTATAAGCAAATAAATACCACCCGCACGTGTTTTTCACTAAAAAATTAATAATTTTGACCTGCGAGATAAAATAAAAAAACATTTCATCGTTATATTGACTAGGGTTTTCATTGATCAATACTTGACTATAATATAATAATATTGAAAGGTGTGTCTGTATTTGAGTTTATTTATGATACACAAGCGAGCGATATCGCGGGCGTTACTATCTATCTTTATTTTCTTTGTGTTTGTGCCAACTTCTACGCATTCTCGCATTTTTCTCACCTACAGTAAAATCAACATTAGATTTCCTCGCCAACACGTGTAGACTCTAGCAAGCGACCTCTCTACTTTAATACCTTTTTCTTGTTGTTTACATTTCTAATTTTAGTTCACGCTACTTTATAAAAGTTTTTTGACCTATGGAAAAATAAACGTGTTTTACCAGTATGGGATTTGTCCCTTCACGTTTATTGTCAACGATAAAAATAATTAAAGAAGTTGCATTATATGATTAAAAAGAAAATAACAATAATAAACTTTATTATAGTGGAAGAGAAAACGCTTTGGCACAATACTCTTTTCCGCGTATCATTATATCTTTTTATTTTCAGCTTTTTTTTCTTTTTTTTTTCCTTTGTATATAATGACGATTTACATCAGAAAATATTTCACTGTTGCAATCTTTGTGATCATTTGCGCTCGAGTGTAAAAAAGAACGTCTTTACCAATTATAAAGCTGATAAAATATAATGAAAATATTCTAATGTAATTAAGTCGTCGACAAATATTCTTATTTAAAATAAAATGTCCCTATTTGTAATACAATGTCACTATAAGACGATACAATAAGACGATGAACAGCTCACTGTTATAATGTTTTACAATTTGCATGTATAAATTGTGTTGCGCAAAAATAGTTTGGTGGTGCTTTGTCAAGTTCAACAGATAATATATGGAGATAGAGTAATTTGCATGCGGGGAACAGCTGTATGCATTTCTGCGCTCGAGTGCACGTACTTTTTGTTGATTGTTATTTTCTCATATCCTGCGTTCGTATATACGATCCTTTTTCATGGCCATTATTGTTTTTTTTTTCTAACTTCACAACGCGTGCTGATGATAAAGCCAAATTCACGATTTTTTTTTTTATTTAGTTAATTAATAGACAGCCGTGCACGGTATACACGATGAATACTAATTATATTTTAAACTAAACTTGTTGAACAACAAGTTTTAGCTTCGGTGATTGGGATTTTTGTATATAATTCTCTGCTGCGAAGCTGAAGTAAAATATTACATGTATTTCGAGCAGGAACGAGAAGAGATCAAAATTATTTTACCATTTTTTTTAATGTAAAAAAAAAAAAAAAAAGTTTAATTTTTGCGACGCAACTTGCGTCTTTATGAAAAGTTTGTCTTTTATTTAATTCTAATAATTAATTTACTGTATTATTATTTATAAATTGCATTGATGCGCATTTTAACATAAGCGCACTAATTCAAACTTGTTCATAATATGTTATATAAATAATAAAATAAATAATAAATAAATAATAGTCTTTATTGTTCAAACAACAAATTAGAAGCAGATGAAATATACATAATAAATTATTAAAAATTGAACAAAAGGCGCAGTCAGAACAATGAGTCCTATCAACTGAACCGGAATACAAAATTCAAAATTGTTTCTTTCATTTCTTTCTCTTACAGTGCATCTGATAAGGTTATTATTATATGTAAAGAAAATATATAAAGAAATAACATTTACAAAAGTAAAGCATAGATACTGAGAAATAATCGTCAAACTTACTACCACCAAAACACGTTTTAAAAATACCACTTTACAGAAACCAAAAGAAATAATAATTATTATTATTTGCGTTTTGACAGTTTTCTTAATTTTTTTTTTCTTATATGCAAGAACACAGGTCATGATTACAGCAATTTTTTCTCACATTTCCTCTGAGAATTACACTTAGAATTCTGTGAAGTAAATTAAAGATGACCGTGTACTTGGCCTAATTAGAAACTCTACAACTCCCCACACAATATAGTCAAGCGCGCAGTCAGCACGGCGCCTCCGACAGAATTGAGTATATAGATCCGAGAAACATGAAAGCTGATCAATCGTTTTGAAGACGTAGATACATGCAATCATGATGAGTAAACATTTTTTATAGCTCGTCGTTAGGAGGTATCATCAGGAGATTATTTATTAATTTAGTAAAGATTGAATAGAATACGACGTAGTTACTGAAATATTCTTTTATACGCATGTAATGAGAGAGAGAGAGAGAGAGAGAGAGAGAGAGAGAGAGAGAGAGAGAGAGAGAGAGAGAGAGAGACTTAGAGAGATATTAATTATTTACGAGACAAGTATATAAGTAGTATTCAAATAACATGATAAATTATTTAAAAAAAAAAAAAAAACTTATTAATACCACTACCACTCCCAGTTTTTATATTTTTGCATATAAATAGCTTGATTTTTTATTGATGTCTTTTTATGGAACTTAAATGAGTTGACATTATAATTTTTATTTCTTAGAGTATAATTCATTGCCATTTTTTTTTTGTTAATTACTGTAACAAAATAGCTAGTTATATGATTAATTAAAAAATATTATAAGAAAAATTATAATTTTAATGTAAGCTGGCACTGGATCATTTCTTCTGGAAATAATAATAAAAATAAACATCAAACGAGAGAAAAAGAGAGAGATTCCATACGCTCCATATTTTAATCAAACTAGATAGTGAACTGAACTAATTACTTTTGATAAAATATTAAGCACTTCTCTTTCTAGAGTAGAAAAACATGCAAAAATCAAGTTACAACCGGAAAAATCTAGTTTAGAGGTTAAAAACAAGAATATAAATTTAATTTAAATATTTAAGTTGTTTTTCACATAAGTGCTTATATACAAAGGCAAAGCCTCGGTCGCGTGGGCTTGTTGTATTTTGTGATAAAATTTACGCTCTCTGACAATGAGTCACCATGATCGAATAGACGCAATTTTAATTTAGATATATTGTAGCGTTGCGTGTGGTTTGTGTTGTTATTTTAAATTATATTATTACAATTATATTGATTTATAGGAGAATAATATATATAGGTCACAATTATATGTATAATAATATATATAATGACAAACTGAATGATGCGTAGTATTGCGTTTTCTTTATAAGGACTGGCTTCTTTCAACTGTTGCTTTATTAATTTAATTAATAGATAATAATAACTAGTTTTGTGTAGTATTAGAGAAGTATTAAAGCTATAAATTCTGCTTTAATTGACTTGGGGTTGGGGGAGTATTGAGGGCTCGTTCCAATTTTTTTTTTTTTCAAATTTATAGTGATCAAATAAAAAACAAATAGAGCAAGCAATTTAATTACTAAGTTTTTAACAGTGATAAAGTTATATAATAAAAACTCTACTTGTAATACCGTACAATTGTATATTTACAAGCTATCATTTAAAAGTTTTATTCCTTTAAAAATATTGAAAAAAAAAAACAAACTGCTCGTTTATTTGCGTTATGCGTCTCACACCTTTTTCACTGTAGATACAGTATAAATAAACATCCCTTCTCTCTCTTTACCTTTATGAATTTTGACGCGTCACATTATCAAACATTTATCACAATATTTGTATATATGGTTGAGCGCGAGGCCGCACACTCACTTTTTCAAATCAGGTACTTAATCAACGAAGCGAGCTTTTATTACGCAGTTTAAAAATACCAATTTTTTTTTTTTTGTATCACAAATTTTATTTTTCTACAGGCCACCCTCCCACTTACAGTTTGACAGGATTAAAAAACATGGAGTTTAATATACGCATCAGGTTTCAAGTTTCTTATAAAATCAACTTGGCACATATCATGTGTATATTACTTGTAAAGTTGATCATAACTACTAATGCTAAATTTAAATTAACTTCATCTGGCTTCAATATGTCATTCACCGACTAATTTGTTTTTTTATTGCAAAGTTATACTTGGAATTCTTTACAACGTAATTTGATGTGCGTATAAAAATTTTAAGTTACAAGTGAGAGAAATGATTCGTGACCATAATAAAAAAATATATTTTATATTTTTAACTGTATCAACTGCGAGGTTTTATTGTCCTTTGTTGAACGTTTAATGTTTATGTGGACGATGGGGGTCTTGGATTTTTTTATTTTTTTTTATTTTGAGAAATTAAATTTTATTGTTCAAACTTTCAGCTGCTTCAACGAAATTTTTGTCTGTATGATTCATTAAAAATATACCATAAATTTAAAATTTTACTGGGTACATTTTATTGGGCTAAAATTAGAATTTGCTGTAATTTCCAGTACATTATTGTGTATACGTTTCTTGTACGAAAATCAGAAGTTAACCTCCTAATTTTTTCAACATTTGAAAGTCATTGATAACTACAGAAATTATTATAAAATCTTTTATTTCACTGTGTTGATATTGAAAATTTAGTTCGTAACTAAAATGAGTTAAAAATATTTATTTATAAAATTATTTACTGTACTTTTTTGTTATAAATTATGTACTCTATTAATATTATATAGCATAGCACACATAACTTTAATTAGAAAAAAATATATAATTTTTAATTAACGTTATAATTATTATTATTTTTCATTAATTAAAACCGTTTATTACTTCAATATAATACTATACAAATAGCATTTCCTTTTTCTCCATAAGAAAATAGAACATAAAAAAATTGATATACAAACACAAGCACGTACCCACTACAAAAACCACAAAGAAAACATTGGTATAACTTTTTGTATTTGACCTCTCCTATGGTATGAAACAACGTCATTTATACATTATGTTGTTAATATTAATTAATGCGGTATAATGTCTGTATATAACTTTATTTAATCCTACCTCAACTATAGTTCATGGTTATAGAAATAAGATCATTGACTATAAGCACCAATTTTTAGCCTTGGAACGAAAAAAAAAAAGTTGTTTAAAAAGTGTATACACTGTGATAGTGATGGTATAGCGCCAGTTTTATATAGAATTTTAATGTGGCGCCCCATATAATCTAAAATTGTTTTTCAAAACAGTTTTAAAATTGTGTCAATGCGTATTAAAGTCGATATTAGTATGCCAATATATATTATTTTTGTTTAGAGATTCTAATATTGTTTAAAGTATATATTTAACAAATGAGAGTATGCGACGTACTTACTAATGTTTACTATTTGTTTTTGTTTACCTATAAAGTTTTAAAAACGAGCTATAGCGAGCGAACAAGGACATTTCAGTGCAAAAACAAAATACGCGATGTTTTACATTATTATTTACTTTGCAGAGAGATATGTTTATTATTATTTTACACTTTAACTACGTCTCTTCTCCATGTGTTTGTTATTGTTTAGTATATTCAATAAAGAAATAATGTAAATAACTTAAGCGAGAAAAATAGAAGTATAATGTGGTAATGAATATTTATAGAAACAATATAAATTAAATGTGATTTATTATGCAAGATATACACCTGTATTATATTGTGTATAAAAACTAAGCACGTTTTCTTAATTATTATACACGATTCTATTTTCTATGATTCTGAAATAACCTCTATCGGAGTTTTTTTTTTGTTTTTTCTTTTTCTTTCAATATACGTTTGAAATTTGAATTCTGCTCTTTTTTTCTGTACATTAAATTTCTATAATTTTGGGAAATTTTACCATTTTTTCGATAGAATATTTCCAAGACAAACGATTCTCACATTTAAAAAAAATGTCACCTAAATAATAATAATAATAAAAATCCGCGTTTTGCAGAAAATTTTAAGATAATATGACCACTCTGTTCCTTTGATGTATGGTTTTTATAATAATTTTGGATAGAACAATTATTTTCAATGATTTCAATCATATAGTATTATATAATTATATTTATACTATGTTATTACATACTTTCTCTCTTCTCTCTCTTTTTTATTATTATTGTTATTATTATTATTTTTTTCAGGCATTTTTTATACTGTTTACTTTCATCGATAATTTCATCATTTACGTGACCTTGTAAGTTACATCATATATTTCACATTTTTGTTAAAAAATAACAATAATAAAATTCCTCTCTATTTTTATAACCTCCATTCATTTTATATGGGAAAAAATTATAATGAGTTTATAACATTATAATTATATTTAATTTTTATCTTGGTGTATACATAATATGAGAAATAAACTGTACGTAAGAGCTTATTTATCATTAACATATTAAATATTATATATAAAATAACTTTGTTTATAAAAAAGAAGTTTTGTTTTGCTTTGCGGTTTGTGTGTTGTATAAACATTAAAAATGCATTGCATACATTGTATACGTTTATTACTTTTCTTTTTGGGTGGGGTTTTGAAGTAGCTTTTGTATCTTGAAGAAAAGTTTTATATAATATATGCATGTATAATTCACACTTGAAAACAAACGTCTTATAATATTGATTTGTAAAGCTTTTATGTAGCTATATAACGTATATTTATATATACGTGATTAATTTTCAGTAACCATATTGACAATACAACGGAGACTTGTAAATTTGATGATAATTTATTCATAAAGCAAAACTTCGTTATTCATTATTTTGATACATAAAACTAAAATTTTGTTTGTCTACAGAGAGAAGGAAGGTTGTCACATCGTTCTTTGTATATTTTGTTTTTAACGATCACGACGACCGTTTTATTTCTCCTTGTAGGCTACTAAAATGTTTAAAAATTTATATATAGCAAACTTAAGTTTCAATGAGGATGAAAGTGCGAACAGAATATAAAGAAGTGCAATTTTTATACCTTGTGATAAACATTTTTGAAATTATTAATTTATTGAAAATTGAAATTTACTTTTTTTTTAAATTATTATAAAAATGGTTATTATTTTATCATTACAGTACATATATAATAATGAAACATAATATTGCATTGATAAGAATAATTTTACATGAAAATAACTCGTTATAATTTTATTGATCTGCTGGTACTGCTCTTCACATAAGAAAAAAACAATTAGCCAAATAATTAAAAGCTTGTCCAATATTTATAGCCTTAGATCAAGTTTATTTTTTTGTATCGATCACAGATATCGCCCATTTCAAATGGCAGTTCTTGGTTTAATAAACGAGTAGATTGTTGATTTTTTATTTTTTTATTTGTTTATAATGGAATTAAAGTATGAAACATATTTACTCTATGATGACTACTTAATGTTATGGATCGAGAAAAAGGAGACGAGAGAGAAAGAAATGAAAAGAGTATACACATAAAGTTAAAAAGCGATTGAATCATGAAGTAAAGAAAACCTTGAGCTGTACACCGAGCATGAGCCAGTGTTATTATTCGTCTTTCATAAGTCGTGCAATCATGAATATTGAGTCCTGTTCACATTTAAAATATTATATTATAATTACTTATAATAATATACAATATACATGCGCGGGTTGAAGCTATTATTCTTAAATCACACAACGAAAACGTTCTTTATCACACTCAGTTTTTTGTAACCTATATTTGAACTGAGAAAGTATTAGAGTAATTAAAAAAATAATAGGATTATATTTGTACTGTACGTATATAAAAGTAATAGTAATTCATTCATTCATTCATTCATTCATTCATTCATTCATTCATTCATTCATTCATTCATTCATTCATTCATTCATTCATTCATTCATTCATTCATTCATTCATTCATTCATTCATTCATTCATTCATTCATTCATTCATTCATTCATTCATTCATTCATTCATTCATTCATTCATTCATTCATTCATTCATTCATACATACATTCATTCATTCATGCATTCATCTCTCTCTCTAAAAAAATCTCTGAAAAGTGCAGTTTTTTTTAAATTGCTTGTAAAATTTTAACAACATAATATCCAGTATTGAAAGTAATTGTCTATGTAAAATATGCAAAACGAAGGCTTTCAATAACTTAAAAAAGTTAAAATAATAACATACGTTAAATCTCGTTAAAAATGCTTTTCTTCTTTTCTTTTTCAAATGTTATTATATGATATTATAATACAATTATATTTATATAAAATAATTCAAATTGAATGCTACATATTGTGTTAAATAAAATAAAATTTAAATATATCGTGTTTCAAATAATAATAATTATTTGCCCTCTCTCTCAAGTAACACACCTTTTAGTATTATAGAAAAAATCAAATAATGTCATGGTCGAACCCGTATAGTCAGTAAATATACACAAAAACACATTTGCAATTTATTTTCTTCGTTTCAATGCTGGCAACTATTGTTGAAAAGCTACATAGACGTATACTCAGAAGCCAAAAAAAAAAAAAAATAAAAAATAAAATAAAATAAATATCAAATTAAAATCCACCTTTTTTCTTGATAGTTCGCGAATCAAATAAAAAACACTATGTATGGCAAGTTTTTATTTTTATTATTGTATTTTCTTTTTGCAGATTTCTCCATCGTAATACTTTCTTTATTATTATTATTATTATTATAGATTCAATATGACTTGAGCTTATATGCTTATACAGGGTTTGCCAGAGAGATATTTATTTTTCAAATATATGAAAGCTTATAATACTATGAGTTTTGGCTTGCTTCCAAATATATATAAGTATGTATAGAGAAAAACTGTATATAATATGGATATTATATTGTGAATAAAATGTCTTTTTTTTTGTGTATTTAAGTATTTAGTTATATGAAAACAAGTTATATAGGTAAAAATAAGATAGCGACATTATGTCGCGACCAAAACTTGTGAAGATATTATAATTTTTTGTCATAACATATTATAGTTTACCACGACCTACGCAACCTACTTGTGTTAGTGCCTTTGACGTAAATGTTTTACATACGTAAGTATATATAGGTAACTTACTTATATCATGCAATATAGGAAATATATAATGTTCAATACCTGTACTTACTTTTATTACACATACATATTAACCATGAACATTATTGATTTCCATATTATCTTCTCCCTCCTATTATTATATCTCTATATTCTATATTAAAGCCATAGACCACATAAAACAACATTGTGCTTTATAATGAATAAACACAAAATGGGATCTTCAAAACTGATGACAATTTTTATCAGAATGTTAATGTAGCCCTACAAGAGATCGTGAAAAATACTGTAAAGTATGCAATTTGTGTGAAAATTCATGTTTATGACGTCAAAAACATGCAAAAATTAGTATGAAAATGTTGTGCGGGTTGCATAAATCGAATTTTCTGATCACTGTTACGGCGCTGCCGTTGGGTTTCAGTTATTTATGTAAGTCCCATCAAGTGTTTTGTGATATAAATGCTTATATTTTTCTCTGGTCTATTACTTTAATGATTAAAAATAGTAGTTTATTATAATATGATACCTCCATTGAAACGAATACAAAAAGGGGGGACTTGGTGATTTTATTGTGTAACAATTTACCAAGGGTATATTATATATTCGTAATGCCTATATATCTATATTTTGAAGGGACGACGTTGTGTGTTATTATGTAATTTATATACTGCTGTGTGGATAATAATAATATTTGGAGATGGACTTGTGTGGAATACACGAGGTACACAACGTAGACAAAAAAACTATAAATCGTTTCTAAAATAATAATTATAAATTCAGACTTAAAGCTAATCAATTAATATGGTGCATAATATAAAAAATGACATATTGTCCTATGTGTCGCATAACTAATTACTCATTTGATAACTATCTATATAATTGATAAAAAAAATCCCAGCAATTTTTTAACAATGGTATTTTGAAACTGTGTGGTTGTATTATTACAGCTGTTATACATTCCTGAATTAAAGCTTGCGTAATTTCTTGCTGTTCATGTTTTTATCGTTTTTATTTTTTTACCTTTTAGTCGAAGATAAAGCTGGGTGTTTAACACAGTGGGAGGATTTGAAAAAAAAAAAAAAAAAAATTCAAGGGCAATGAAAGTCGACGCAACGGCTGGTAAAACATCGCTTGCAATGTTTGCTTCAAGTGTAAGTTTTTGAGCGTGGGCAAATAATGATGGACAGCATCTGTGTTCTCTGTTGCTAGGTCGCGGTGCTCGCGGTGTGTGTATATGTGACTCGCGAAATATTATACATTTTCCACATGCTCACAACTTCACGCGGTGAATCTGCTTTGAGCTCGTGTCGTGTGTATTATGTTATTGCATGCGATGCGATGAAGCAAGCCAGATATATCTTGCAGGTGAACCGGCTTTTTACTGCTCTGACTGCTCTCACACCTGCCTGCCCTGTAGTGGTAGTACACAATCTTAGTACTCTGAAAATTGTTTCAAATATCAATTTATATAACTCGGGTTGTTACGTCACAAAATATAATTACCTTGAACTTAAAAAAAAAAAAAAAAAAAAAAAAAAAAAACTCCGTATTTGTTTCCTTTATGTCAAACAAATTTTACAAGTGAATACTGTACAGTACATACAGTACGTATCCTGTTATATAAAATTGGATTCTGCCTTTACTCATTCTATTCTAAGGCAATAGAATCAATTTTTTTTATGACGAACATAACCTGTAGTCCTGTACCTCTCTCTCTCTCTCTCTCTTTCAAGGCTCAAATTGATAACTTTTTTACATTATATAAAAATGACGGAAGAGAACAATAAAAAAAAACATCAATCTCTACAGACCAGTTCACCCAACTAAATCTGATTGTATAGTTTTGGGAGACATATAAAGGACAATTTTAACAAATTATTGCGCATTTCCATTGGCGTGCATTGAAAAAAAAAAAATGCATAGAAAACTCTGTCATAAGCTTTTCTTTAATTACTATTCGATTTACATTCTGCTATCTTTTTCCGACTGTAATTCATTATAGCTAAATCAAATGTAATTAAATTAAAATTTAATATACCATAATTATCCTTATCATTTACAAATATTTTTAACCTAATCTTTTTATAATGACTTGTTATAATGATTCATGTTAATTAAAAAAAAAATGCTTGTAACAATTACTTTGCGTGAAGTTTTAATTTGCTGTTCTCTAACAGTGTATTAATATATAGAACAAAATTGCTTTTGATTTTTTTTTTCCTCATTCTTATACACAGAAAAGTATTAAAAGAAAAACCACAAATGACGGTACTTGCCATGATTATTATAACTTTTATAATCAGTTTCCACATAGTAACAGCAGTAGGAAAAAATAAGGCAATATTATACATTTTTTTTTTTTGCACGCAAAGAAAAACGATGCGATGCATACGTGATTCATTGCATGCACACCTTACAAGTACAACAAAATAACCTCTTTACTCTGGTCTCTTTAGTACAGGGTTCGTTACGAAATAAGATTATTATACTTATACAGAGAAGCTGACACATATATTTCACCCGGTATATGTCTAGGTTGCATTTGAGTTAATACAAAATAAATTTGGCTCACTTTATGAGACCAGAGCGACACTATTATTATTACGGCTATACTAATTATTGTCATCACTTCTAAAAATAAATTTTAACAAAAGTTAACATTGTTATTAAATGTTGTAAAATTATATAATTGACACGTGTCATTTTATTTTACGTATTGATAAAACATAAAATTTCTTCATTTAATAAATATACACGTGTAATAATACGACAAAATTCATGCAAATAAAAGATTCTGCGCTCTTTTTATATCTGCATCATTGCAAAATATTGATTATAATAATAAAAAATACGTACACAAATAAATATATATGTGGTCAATTTATAACTGGAATTTCTAATAATTCAATCATGCTTTTAATCTCCTTAAAAAATATATTATAATTAATTGAGAAATTATATCATTTTATTGACGTGCGTCAACTATTATGAGAACGCATTTCATAAATTTATTAGAGTGGCATTAATTTCTTTATATAAAAAAGTTCGGATATAAATTGAAGCTATTCAATTATATGAGTCATATAATATAGTATGTACTTGTTATAAAGGTGCTACAGAAAGAAAAAATATATAAAAAATAAATAAAATAATAGACCTTGTTTTGCCAGCTGATGGGGCGCAGCAAAGCTTGAAAACTCCGCCTGTAACGCGCGCCCTGATCTCTGATTGGTTGAGTTGTTGCTGAGCACGTGAACAGTGCACGATCTGCCAGAACGAGAAGTGAGACCCCAAGCAAAAGCAAAGCAAAGCAGCAAAGCAGCACAAAGCAGCGAGCAAACGTGAAGTGTAAAAGCAGGATTCCAAAAATCAAGCACAGAAGCTTCAATTTTTATCAGTTCTCAGCTGTCTTATGGGTGGAATGGTTCTAAAATTATTTAGTAATAATTATATTAAATCTACACAAGTATTAAGGATTCTTTTATGTGTTCATAGACTTAAATTTTGGCTATAAAAAAAAGCCTTTATAATTTTTTTTTTTTTTAGTTTTGTTCATACAAACATTAAGTTTGTGAATATTTTTGTTGTGTACATATTCAAGTGTGAAAGAACATCATTGAATTAGTAAAAATGTGGTGTCTTGTGAGTCAACCTAACGCTGTTATTTTAGAAGTTGAAGTAGATCCTAAAGCAAAAGGACAAGAATGTTTAGAAAAGGTGAGAATATAATGGCGTCAAAAAAAACAACTATTGATCGGTATTTGAAAAGAGATCTTCCCGGCTTATGTGCCACTTAAAGTCACCTTGAACTTGTTATTTAATATCTTAAAATAACTATTTATGTCACATTGCATTAATTAATTTTAAATTAAACATTAAAAGTATTAAATTTTGAATTTAAAAAACTGATCAGCTGTTCTAAAAATTGAATGTCAACAGCTGATATGCATATTTTTTTCTTTTGATTTTTAATTAAATAACAAGAATTGCATGTATTACATTATGCATATATTGCAATAATTGTGTTTCTAGAATTTGTCAAAATTTCTTTAGTCTAAATAACTTATGCAACCGGCTCCCGGGACTTTATAAAAGCTTGCACGCGTATTCCTATCTATGCCAAATTTACCTGGCTTGATGCCCTATCATTTCTAAGAACGGCCCTGCTTGTTGTTGATTGTAATATGCATAATGTATGTATAATACATGTACAGTTACAGTTCCAAACTTGAATATTCATTACATACACACGTATGTACGGTACGGTACAGACCAACTGATCCTATCTCTTTACCTGGTTATAAATGAGAAATCTTAATTCCTTCTACATTAAGTTATAATTAGAACTATAAAAGTCATTTCATGACTAATTAAAAAAGTATAATTGTTTATTTGCCAATATCATTTTGTGTGGTCATGGTTCATTAAGTTCCTAAGCTCTGTTGATTATAAACTAGCCAAATCTATGCTTCATAATTAAAAAAAAAAAAAAAAAAAATAGAAGCTTTTAATGAACTTTAACAACACAATTCATTAACTCCATTTAAACCTGAATATAATTAACTTTATTTTGTATTATAACTTCCTGTTATAGTGAACATTTTAAACAGTTAAATTGGTTGAAAAGCTTCCATTTTTCTTCATTTGTACCTCAAATAATGATACGGCACATATTTAAAGGGGGTGACTTGAGTTTCCAACTATCCTACGTAACGCCACAAACTTTGAGATTTACAGTACATATGATTTCAAACCTATAATCTCCCAATTAAGGGTCAAAAGTAGAAGTGATTGGGTGATCAAAATCACATTCATTGACAATAATGGATGTTATCAGTGTAAGCAAACTCTTTGAATAAAAATTGTCCCTAATTTAAATTGTAGAAAATTTGGTGAAGTAGTTTTCTTAAGAAACATGGATTCGTAATGCTAAAAATATATAAAATTAGAAGCCACTTTGCTTTTTCCACATCGTCTCTAATTAGCTACTGTGTTCCACTAATGCAATCCACTACTATTTAAATATAAACCTAAGCTAGAGTTGAGTTCACTATCATAACAATTATTACTGGTAGCTGGAAGGTAGCATGAGAATTTAAAATTGTAAACATATACTGTAATTTATTCATTTTACTACCCGTATACCTGTTTTTATAATAGTTGATTACTCGTTTAACGTCTTAGAAGGTAGGGCCTTAACTGATTTAAACAGCTAACCAGAAGTTAATCGGTAATTTAGTTATCTGAAAAAGGGCTACTGTATATTATATGGCAATATAAAAATTTGCTATCAAAATAACTTACGTCAATGTGTTGCTGTTCTCAGGTATGCAGATGCCTTGGAATAGGTAAAGAAGAAGATTACTTTGGTCTCAAGTATCACAATGCAAAAGGTGAAGAACTATGGTTAAATCTACGTAACCAAATTGATAGACAAGTAGGTGGATTAGCTCCGTATCGTTTTGCTCTACGGGTCAAGTTCTGGGTACCTCCACACCTCGTACTACAAGATGCAACTAGGTGAGTGTACTCAAGTGTAACAAACTATAATGTGTGTAGACATGCATGACTACCTTTTTTTTTTATTCTTACACACAATACATTATAATATTTTAAGTATGATTAATTTGTTATATGTATATGTAACTGTTATCTTTATTATTATTTCATTGAACTCAATATATCTTGCTTCTGAAAATTATAATTTAGTATTTAATATTGTATTTAATATTGTGACATATATAAAAAAAAAGAAGAAGTTGTTATTTACTTTTCAAAAAAAAATTCACATTTTACATCAATATCTTTTTATTGTTAAATCATCTATTTTTTTTTGTATGTTCCAATAAACTGTAAAATGGTACATCTTTTTTTGTTAAGTATTGAATATAATATATCAAGTCACAATGAATATTCTACTTTTTTTCCCCCTGATATTTTTATAGTATAATATATTATGAGTAATCAGTGGTTACTTATTGCAATAAAAACAGTAGACAGTTACAGATTTGTCATGATGACACTTCCATAGTAAATTTCACATATAATTTTTTCTAAATGTGCGTTAAAAATATAATAATAAATAAATAAACAGAAAATCCAGAGAGAGAGAGAGAGAGAGAGAGAAGCTAATAATTTATTGTTCTAAATTATAGAATTTTTTTAACAACATAACATTAAAATATAGAAATCATAAGTTCTTAGTCATCTAGAAAATAAAAAACTTTATTATTTAAAAATATATTACACTAAAAATATGCTTTGTAATTGTTATATTGCAGCATTAAGGCTTAATCATGAATCATGATAAAGGCTTACTTCACTTTGGAATTTATATACAAAAATTAATCAAAAGAGTATACTTTTACATCATGTAGTCATAACAGTATTTTGTGTGTAATTAAATTAACCTAAAAGGAAACCTTTTTATTGATATTCCGACCACTGACGGTGCTAGCTTGTACCTACATCATTATTCTATGCATTACTATGGCTTCCTTATGTCCAGCTAGCAACCCCCTGGCGACTTCCATGTCACCCTTATGTACTTAACACAATTGAACTTTCACATTAACTTCTTTCACATAGATGTGTTTTCCAAATAAATTTAAGTGGTTAACATAATGGAAATATAAAAATTGTTTAATTTGTGTTTAGTAGCTTAAGATATTATGACTAGCCTCATAATAGCCTCACTCTGTGAGCATACCTTTTCTTTATATGTGTACAGCATGGATACCAAAGCATGAGTTGGTTTTCAGAAAATATTAATACAGTAAAAACGCGATTTTTCGAGTTTGATTATTAACGAATTTCTCGATATTATGAAGTCATTTTTTAGGTCCCAGTGATTATGTTACATAGCCGTTTTAGGGTGTGTGCGCATGACGTCATTCTGAATGCTTTTCGATGCTTATCTTGAGCAATGAATAACATTGCTCAGCATAGTTTTTGGCTATTTTCTTTCAAAAATTAGTTGTTGTTGTTTTATTATTATTATTATTTTATATTATTATTTTTCTTGAATACTTACAAAACTAATTCAGCATGTTAACAGCATCAATATGCTCAATGCTCTCAAAAATATTGCGAAGTATTTTTAAACTGGCAAAATGAGTTATTTTCCTATACTGGCCCATGTTATTTAGTACTCACTCATGGCGTCAACTTTAACATGAGTGAAACCACCCTTTAAACTGATTTTATGAAATTCTATTTTATAAAGTGGTCATATTTTGTGTCCCTCGCGACTTCATAAAATCGAGTTTTTACTGTAGTTTACTATGTATCAGTATTGCATAAAATAAACCCTCTATCAGAGTTAACAGTAACTGAATGTTACCTGTATACTTGCAAAACATTTTGTAATAAATATAATACTCGAGGCGGAAACATGAATGTGATGAATCACAACATACAATCAAATTTGCACAATAATAATTTTATATCTCTCGTACAAAATTTGTGCTGACTGCATGCAAGGACATTAAACAATTGTAGTATTTTAATTTTTAGTAAACGTACCTTCTCTCGGTCCAGCAGTTTTCTAAAACAAAATAATACTGTAACTCATTATTGTATAAACATTATCATGGAAAGTGGTGTTAGGGTTTCTTTAATTAAACCAAGATGTAATATATATTTTTTTAATTTAAAATGTTGGCTCATAACTTAAATTTAATTTTATCCCATCTGTCTATATTTCTATATAAAAAAGAAAAGTAAAACGGAGGAATCTTATAAAAAATAAATAAATACATATGAGCAATAAGAAACGTGTGAAATAAAACATAATCAAGTTGGTTTTATGATATGTATGACCTACACT
Organism: Ecdyonurus torrentis; assembly: GCA_949318235.1. NCBI lineage: Eukaryota > Metazoa > Arthropoda > Insecta > Ephemeroptera > Heptageniidae > Ecdyonurus > Ecdyonurus torrentis. The sequence continues at coordinate 49,248,183 of OX439130.1, forward strand.
ACAAATTGTTTAGAAAGTACCTCATAGGAAAGTGCAATAATCATTATCCATGGTATTAAAATTGACATACTCACAATATGTCATTTTTCTTAGTAATAAATTATTATTAATCTTTATAATATAGAAGGAAAAAAAAGTTATTAAATATATTTTTTTCCTCTTCTCTTATAAAGTTTATAAAAGTTACAAAGTGCTCTAAACTTGTAATACTTGTCATTACGCCAAAAAAAAAAAAAAAAAAAAAAAAAGTGGGAATGAGGGTCAAAAGTTTATCTACTATTATCAAAATTCTTGTAAAAGTTAAGTGTCATTATATGATAAACTTTTAACATGATGAACTGTATGTGAAAATTCTATCATACCATATTATAAAATCTCATATGGTAGAAAATATTCTATAATTAAATTGATAAACGTCATTTTTCAGCTGACTTGAGATAGAAAAGGCTAATTGTATTACATTGTATATTATATATAATATATATATATATATTAATAGCATATAATGTATTAAGTATCTTCTATCAGAACTATATTAAATGTCACGTCGCTCGCTGCTTCTACTCTCTCCTTCTGAAAGAAATAATTGGTACCACGCTAGTATCACATGCACACATATACATAACATTATGGGATAGCATGCATGCATACAAGTACATGTGTACTTCTAGGTTTTCCTATATATGTACCAACCTGACCTATTGAAATTGCAATGTCACGGTGAACATATTTATAATGTACCTTTTCTTATAATCAAGCAAAAATTATTAAATTCTGATGATGTCATTTTTGAAAAAGACTTCTTGTTTTTTTTTTTTTTTTTTTTTTCTTCATAGAAGATAACATATTTGGTCTTTTATATAATTTTATGGTGATAGTATAATGTGGGTTACTTTTTTTTTTAACAAGAAGTTTAATGATGTTCTTCAAATGACCCCAAATAAGAGTGTAGGAAGAAGCACTTGAAGGGTCAAGGCTTATGTTCAAAAATGATGAGAGAGAGAGAGAGAGAGAGAGAGAGAGAGAGAGAGAGAGAGAGAGAGAGAGAGAGAGAGACGGCGAACGAAAGGACAATGGACCCATTTTGGTGGGGGGGGGGGGGTTATTCGCGACGTGACTTTTTCTAAATTTCCTGCTTTGTTTTGCTGTGGTCGTGTAACCAGCTTTGTAAAATTTCAATCATAATGAAATTCTATAGCAATTTTTGTTATATATAATTAAATAAAATATACTGTATAATATACAAACGACGAGTTCCTGAGTAAATTTACATTTTGTAAAGAGAACTTTTATTAAAGCAAAAATAGCACTCAAAGCTTTTATTTACATGCGCAAAGTAAAGAATGGGCATATTATTTTAACTACTCGTTTTTTCTAAAAAAAAAAAAAAAAAAAAAAAAAAAAAAAAAAAAAAAAAAAAAAAAGAGAGAGATAAATGTGTTTGCTTTTACTTAAAATTTTGCAAATCATTTTAATTTTTTTCCTACTAAATATTTATCATGAATGCTATATTAGAAAGCAAATATACTTTGCAACAAGATATTACAATGATTTTATATATTTTTATTATTATACTTATAAAGAATAACATGCGCTGGTTACGTGATATCAGTTGGCATCAAATGATGATTGCAAAGTAAAGTATGTATGTATACGTACATGCATGTACTTTGTTGGCAATCAAGGTTGTTCACAACACGGTAGGTTGTACTATAGCCTTGACTGGACTCCACTAATTCCATGCCAAGTTTGCTTCAATGCACGTAGTGTTATTCTATAAAAGTTTAATTAAATCAAGCCACTTCTTTATACTACATAAAATTACCACTAAAATTAAGTCCTCAGAAAAAAAGTAGAAATAAGATTTTGTTACGAGCGTAATTTTTATTAATTTTTACTTCTTTTTGTATTTTTTGTAAGGTACTACAAATATTTTGAAGTAATTTAAAGTTACCACAAGAGGCGATTTAAAAATCGGTGGTCAGTTCTATTTTAAGTCAATAGGATATAAAAGTAACTACTTTTCAAATTTACATTGAAAATAGTATAAATTGAAGTAGATTTTCATGTTACACCATGTCGAGCAGTAAATATGTTAAAAGGGGATTCCTCCTGACTGGGACTCGAACCCAGATCTTTAACTTCCCGGGCCACTGTGCTATATAACCAATCGGGAAACCAAAGATCTGGGTTCGAGTCCCAGTCAGGAGGAATCACCTATACAAACATGGTGTAACACGGAAATATATTTTTCAATAATTCTATGTAAAAACAGGCGCTAAATAACAAACTCGCAGTATAAAATTATTTCTAAAATTGAATAAATTAAAAAATAAACTATTACAATTTGCAATTATTATTTTTATCTTACAGTTAGTACCTAACTAGATAATTTCGGTTCCCTAATTTATTTATTTGTATTGTAAGTTCTCCATTTTTTTTTATTAAAGGAATAGACGAGAGAAAAATATAAGCATTTATATCACAAAACACTTGATGGGATTTACATAAATAACTTAAGTTTGTCTCAAATCCCCGTAGCATTGATCAGAAAATTCGATTAATGCAACCCGCACAACATTTTCATACTAATTTTTTGCATGTTTCTGACGTCATAAACATGAATTTTCACGCAAATTGCATACTTTACAGTTTTTTCACGCTCTTTCGTGGGGCTACATTAACATTCTGGTAAAATTGTCACCAGTTTTGAAGATCACATTTCGTGTTTATTCATTAAAAAGCACATGTTGTTTTATGTGGTCTATGGATTTAAGCTTATATTTTGAGCTTAAGTAATTTTACATTGCATAATATCAGGGTTAGCAAATCCTGGCATAATATAAACTCGTATAAACCGTGGAAACTGCGACAGTTTTATCATACATATTCTTTGCGATAAAATTGCTCTCAATATATACCTCAAAATAATAAATTTAAGTTCAATTTTGTAATAACTTAGAAGATTTTTATTATTATATAGCTAAAAATTAAGTTTAAATAAGTTTTAAAAACTAATTATTCGCTTGAGAAAGTACTTAAATTATTTTCTTTATAATTTTGTCCTTTAAAATTACTCTCAATATAATTTCCCTTTTATATATTGACGAGAAAAAAAAATAAAAATATGCTTCATTAAGCGTAACACACTTGAATTTTGTGAATTATTTCGTATTATTAAACTAGAGAAATCAAACAGATAACATTAATTTATTTTATTTCCTTGGCTGTATAGTATATACTTTCATTTTTTTTTATACTCAAACTTAATTGAATTTTATCCATTGGACAGGAAATTTTCAATTATATTCCTTGTTAAATTGTACATACTACATTTTTTTTTCTGTTTTAATTTAATTGACACTGTTCACCCTTTTTGTCTAGACAAGATAACTTTTCAACCACCGTATATTCAAAAGCAATCCATATAAAAAATAATTAATAATTGACTTAATAAACAGCAAAATCTTATAGTAGATTATTTTGATGTTTATTGTGATCGATATTGATGACATTATTTTATCATAATTGATTCACTATTTTTTTTTATATTATTTTGTAATATTATAAAGAGTAAACATGTTTATCATAAAAACTGACTGATAATATTGTTTCATAAATCTTATAATAAGTGGCAGTTATTTGTGATAAGATTTTTTAAACTCATCGATTTGAAATCTCATTAATTAATTGACGGATTATTGATAAGATAATACACCCTAAACAAAAATACAATTTTTAGTAAATTAAAATTATAAAATAACTCTTTATGAGTAATAACGTTAAAATATAATATTGAATGGAATTAGTAATAATAATTCCTAAATAAGTAGAGAGAAAAAGGCAAGTTGCCTATAAGCAAAATTTATTTAGTAGTTTGTAATGAAAGAGAAAAACTTGCTCAAAAAAATATCATGTCTAATTTAAAGAATTTACACTTTTATCAAAAGTAAAGGTTTATTTTACGTATATGAATGAAACTATTAAAAATGTTAGATAAATAAACAGCAAAGGTGATTGACATGAATCAGTGACGTCACTGGTGTCTAATTATCACATTTTTTTTTTCTTCTTGTCACAGTTTTGACTTGAAAATACTTATTGATAAAGAGAATCGACCTTGTTTCAATATTTTGCGTTACTATAGTCAGTCCTTCAATTTGACATCAATAGTTTTTGACTCATATACTCTCTTTATTTTAATGTGATTTTTATTATTATTGAAATAGCCTTCGTGTACCAAACTAATTCACCTGATGTTTTTATTCTTCTTTTATATTTTGACGATATTTAATGTTTATTATAGTCATAAAATTATTTTTATGATATGATAACCGCAGTGTTAAAATTATTATGAGAGCGATAGAGAAAAAGAGAGAGAAGTTTTTTTATTGCATTTTTATTAATGTACATGGGTGTAAACCAGGTGTAAAGAACACGGATGCACGCCAAACAAAATAATTAACAAAAATGTCATTT